>WNWK01017562.1:0-42163 GCA_009830355.1 Cherax destructor | reverse complement strand
GAGAGTGGGGGGGAGAGATAGGGGGAGAGAGAGGAGTGTGTGTGTGTGAGTGTGTGTAGGAGGGCTAGGAGGACAAGTGGGGAGGGGGAGGGAAGTGTTATTGGCTTAGTGGTCAAGTTCTTGTAGGTCTACTGTCATGTGAGTGGTGTGTGTGTGTACGTGTATGTGTGTGTGCCTGTCCTCACTGCACTGATTCAATTTGAATATTTCACTGTGACGGCCTTCTGGGTTATCCTAGGCTCCTACACGTATGCTTCATGTGATAGCCTATCACTGTACTCGTGTATACCTGTATAACTTTGCTTACTTATTGAATAAACACTGTCAGAGTAGTGTAGTGTTCGTGTGACTGTGTCCGTCTGTTAAGATAATCTTCCTAAAGTTTGCAATACTTCACAAGGTTTGGAAAACTATCCTAATATTATACTAGACTTTAGCTAGTACTAGTTCTAATAACGAGTAATACAACTAAGCTAAGCTAAGACAATCCCAACTGTTGGTTTATGTGAGCGTGTGTGTGTGTGTCGCTTGGCATCTCGTTCACAGGGCCTACCTAATTTAATTTTAATTCTAGAATGCTACTAACCACTGCTACTAAAAGTTACTACTTATACATTGGTAATAATATTGATGCTAATACGTGAACAGTTGTATGGAATACTACTTCTGTGTCCTGACTACTTCAAGTGTATGTGTGTGTGGCGTGCATACACCGTGTGTATAGTGTATAGTGCATAGTATGTGCTTAGCATGCGCATGGTATTTCCATAGCATGTGTAGTATAGCGGTGTGTCGTTTATAGTAGGGGGTGGTGTATAGTGACGTCGTGGGAGGCAGTGAGTGCCCTACTCCGTCAAGCCTGCGGCCTGCCTGCCTCATCACACATCTTCCACACCTCCCTCTCCTCCACCGCCCACCATAAGGACGGGAGACCCCTCTACTCCCCCCACCACCACCATGAACCACATGGGGTATGTGCCATGTGCCATTTTCCTTTCAGCCCGGGCTTATCACACAGTTTGAGGTATGGCAGATGATGCAGCCAGCCAGCCACAAAGCAAGGGAAACAGTGCACCCAACAATGAAAGAAGAGGCACATGTCAGGTGTGTGGAGAGTTTCGAGCACGCAACAGGGATGGCCTTATTCGTGCACACAATGGGTGTGCGGGATCACATAGGCCCCCAGCAGAGACCAGCCCACAGCCTCCACAGGCAGAGGACAATTCCAATGGCAGCCTCCTCACTTGCGAAAACCTTCTGCTGACATTCAGATCCACTGCTAGCAGTACCCTATCCCACATTTCTAAAGCGGCTTGTCCATATGCAGCAGGGAAATTCACAGACCTTCTTAAGCAGGTGAATGGAGGTTCCACCAACTTAGAAGCCCGAGGCTCTATTAAAGCATGGTGCAACCTACTCCTGTTCGGCAATGTTTGTCTTACAGTTCCTGAAAGACGAGGCAAACTGCTAACCACATTAGTCATCAAGGCAGTGCGCAACTACCCAAGAATGGATAATTGTGTCCCTCTGCCCCATCATCGCAGGAATCACAGAGGTAGACCCAAGAAAAATTCCACTGAAAACGAGAAAATTTGCGCACGGGTTAGCAAAAAAAATCGAAGGTAACACAGTGGGAGCAATCAGAATAATCACAAGTGGCCACACTGTAGCACCCAAAGATGAGACCACAGCCCAAGCACTAAGAGACAAGCATTCAACAAGGGACACCATAGCCATCAACAACAACCCTGATGGAGACCCCATCATTGAACAATTAATTTTGCCAGAATCAGAAGTCTATAAGGCGATAGTGACATTTCCAGCAGGATCTGGAGGAGGTTACACTGGAAGTCGATCACAACACCTCAAAGAGATGGTAAATCCAGTACTCAGCGGATCTGCATCAATTCTTCTCACCTAGTTAACAACTTTCGTCAACAACTGCCTGGCTGGGCGAATCCCAGAAGAAATTAAACCTTTCTCTTTTGGAGCCTCATTATGTGCTTTGAAGAAGGATGGGGGAATCAGACCCATTGCTGTTGGTAACACTCTTCGCTTGCTTTCTCGTTGCCAAAGCAGCAGTAAGAAACATTCACCTAGAAGGTGAATGTTTCTTACTGCTGCTTTGGCAACGAGAAAGCAAGTGAAGAGTGTTACCAACAGCAATGGGTCTGAGCTGCCAGTTTATTCCAGCCACATCAGCTGGGCTTTGGGGGTCTCTCAAGGCAGGGATGCCACAGCTCATGCAGCAAGGGCCTACATCAGGGACCTACCAGAAGACAAGGCCGTAGTCAAACTTGATTTTAGAAATGCCTTTAATATGGTGAAGAGAGTTGTGGCCTTCCGGCTGTTTGGGATCGGTTCCCCAGTCTTTTTCCCTTCATTTCAGCTGGCTACAGCAAATTCTCAATTCTTTTGTTTGGAGAACATGAAATTCCCTCATCAGAGGGTGTTCAAAAGGGTGATCCACTCGCTCCACTTCTCTTCTGATTGGCAGTAAGAGAACTAACTTCCAGCTTACGCAGCAAGCTCAACATCTGGTACCTATATGATGGCACTCTGGCAGGTACTGAAGAGTCCCTATTAGAGGCTTCTCCCTGTGTCTTCACGAGTGAAGACACAGGGAGAAGCCTTACGACTCATCCTCAATCCCTCCAAGTGTGAAATCATCACAACGAACCAGGAAATAATCAATGCTGTGCGAACAATCCTCCCGGAAGTCTCTACTACCACTCCGTCCAACAGTACCCTCTTGGGATCACCGTTGGGTCACCATGCCATCGACACAGTACTCAAGGACAAATTGAATGACCTGAAGAGAATGGAGGAGAGAATAAGCGATCTTGATGCTCATGATGCCCTGTATCTCCTCACACGATGTCACCCTGGACGTCTGCTGACGTTACCTCTTAATGTCACCCCATGACATCACCTACGACGTCACGCCTGACATCACATGATGTCACGTGTTCTGTTTTCACATTGTGCATTTTAGTTTCAGTATTGTCGAAAAGTTTGAGAGAAGATATATGTCATGTGTTAATTATTTTCTCTGTCAGTGTTCTCACATGTTCGTGTATGGTTTAGTGTCGATTTTTGCACAGAAAACCGTCATTTGCTAGTAAGCCATGTTGTACCGCATGTGCAGTAGGTGTGTGCAGTTTTCCGTGTGTCCTGTATAGTCTTGAGCACAGCTGTGTGTGGACTGCAGTATGTTCGCCCAGACCAGTATAGCACCTCGTGTGTGTTACTTTGTCACCTGGTGTGACCCCGCGCCCGTGCGCGTTTGACAGCTGACATCAGTTAGTTCAGGCATCAGTTATGAGCGTCTGAGCCCCTTGTACAGAAAGCTCTTATTGCTCGCCACTCATAGATGCCCCTGCTGAATCGTACCTGTGACGATTTCCCCGTCTAGACCCGTTCCACTTCACCTTCTGACCGTCAGAGTGCAGTTATATGTAGAGACCAGTCTGAGGATGCTTAGACCATCCTCTGCTGTAACTTCAACTGTCAACAGAATGACACTCGTGAAGCCGCAGTAGCCCTGTCCTGTCGGCAGGCAACTGTTGGCCTCGTGTCACAGCTTCATTGAGCACCCTGCACAAAGATGATGTCACTTTGACTGCTAGCCCACTCACTGCAGTAAGGTGTATTTTGTTACGACCTCCAGATGTTTCGCCGAGTCGTCTCTGCCACGACTCACTCTACACTCACCAGCAGTGACAGCCCCAGCGACAGTACCAGTTGAGAAATGTCCCGAGTCGCTTGCCAGAAGAAGTCCTGTCCACTTGCGAGTACTGACGACACCTCACGCGAGGGCACCAGCAGGTTGTGCCGCAGGTTGAGTGAATCCTGCAGCGACTACTATGATGACTGCTTCACTGTCCCAGAGGAGACCATACCCTGTTACGTCACAGCTCAGCCGCAGCAATGTCTCCTGTGTTGCAGTATCTGTCCAGATGCAGGAAGGCATGTAGTGATGCCCATTGACGCTCACTGTCTTAGACCACGAAGCACACATTTTTTTTTCCTTCTCTGTAGAAAGTTCTTTTTCTCCATGTCCATATATATATATATATATATATATATATATATATATATATATATATATATATATATATATATATATATATATTTATTTATTTATTTATTTATTTTGTGTTCTGTGCCCTGTTCCTGTGAGAGAGAGACCAAGTTTGTTTTATAGCCAGTCATGGTCGGGGACGACCATGGGGGTGTGTGGCTGAGCAAATGTAGACAGCCTGTACTGTCTGCATAGACAGCCTATGCTGTCTCCCAGTTTAGTTCATATTTTGTGCCATGCTCGTGCTGCCACCTATAGGCCATACCCACTTCAGTCTGCCCCACCATGTTCCTTTCTCACTCACTCAGTAGCTTTCACTCAATCAATAGGCCTACTCCTCTCTCCCTCGCATGGGCATGGCCCTCCCGGGCCATGGGCACAAACACTGCCTGTGTACCCTCACGTTATCGCCAATAAAGTAAGAAGCCTCCAAAATCTTATCATTGCACCTCCGCTTGATCAACGACCTGCAATTAACTTTTAATGTACTTTCCCCTTGCTCTAACTTCATCCCAATAGGGTTGGAGACCCTTGGAGCATGGGGCAAGTGTGCTCTAAAGTTCCTCAAAGAGCTGGGTGAAAAACTCCTCATAGAAACCAAGGACCACAGGGCGGCCAGCTTCCTCTTTCAGAGACTCATTGTTGCGATCCAGAGGGAAAATGCTTGCAGCATTCTGGGCACACGGCCCACTGCCTGGGAGCTGGACGAAGTATTCGAGATGTAGCTCTGAGTTGTTATCTATGTTGTTTTACTCCCTATCGTATTTTTGTCAGTGTATTTTGTCTTTAAATAAAGTATATGTAAAATATAGGGGGTGGTAGGAGAAAATTTTCAAACAGTTTCAGGGAGAACCTTGAGTTTTCCTTGAAGCAACTTTATTCTTTTATATAATCTTATACGTTTAAAGATATATTTTCTCTTATACATTTAAAGATATATTTTCTCTTGTACGTTTAAAGATATATTTTCTCTTATACGTTTAAAGATACATATTTTTTTTCATTTATGTTAATGTAAAAATTAATAATTTTGTACCAAAAGAACCCTATTATAACAAGCACAATTTAATTTAGCTTAATGCAACTAAATATATTTTAGGTTTACAGTAATTTACTAATAAACAAACACAATGAAATATATTTTTTTCGTTAGGTTCAGAATGATTTTTGCGAAATTATTGCGTACACAAATTTTCGCTTGCCTTATTCGGCAAGAAGATCGTTCATAATCATGAATGTGCATCAGTGGTACGAGCTCTTGCTCTTTATCTCGTCTTTGAATTTTTTGACAAGTTGAGGTGACTGTCATACCTATCTCGTAGCCCGTTTGTAATCTCTCTCTCTCTCTCTCTCTCTCTCTCTCTCTCTCTCTCTCTCTCTCTCTCTCTCTCTCTCTCTCTCTCTCTCTCTCCTCTTCTCTTTCTCTCTCAAAATGAAACATGTATATATAAGATTGTTTACTGTCTCTCGGGAGAGTACGTGATGTTAATGAACTTTGGGACACGATCAAGAATTGATGCCTTGATACTCCTGTGAGCCTGAGTCAAGTAGGTGAGACAAGTAAGTCAAGTAGAAGGTAAGACCAGTCAGTCAAGTAGAAGGTGAGACCAGTCAGTCAAGTAGAAGGTGAGACCAGTCAGTCAAGTAGAAGGTGAGACCAGTCAGTCAAGTAGAAGGTGAGACCAGTCAGTCAAGTAGAAGATGAGACCAGTCAGTCAAGTAGGTGAGACCAGTCAGTCAAGTAGAAGGTGAGACCAGTCAGTCAAGTAGGTGAGACCAGTCAGTCAAGTAGAAGGTGAGACCAGTCAGTCAAGTAGAAGGTGAGACCAGTCAGTCAAGTAGAAGGTGAGACCAGTCAGTCAAGTAGAAGGTGAGACCAGTCAATCGAGTAGAAGGTGAGACCAGTCAATCGAGTAGAAGGTGAGACCAGTCAATCGAGTAGAAGGTGAGACCAGTCAATCGAGTAGAAGGTGAGACCAGTCAATCGAGTAGAAGGTGAGACCAGTCAATCGAGTAGAAGGTGAGGCCAGTCAATCGAGTAGAAGGTGAGGCCAGTCAATCGAGTAGAAGGTGAGACCAGTCAATCGAGTAGAATGTGAGGCCAGTCAATCGAGTAGAAGGTGAGACAGTCAATCGAGTAGAAGGTGAGACCAGTCAATCGAGTAGAAGGTGACACCAGTCAATCGAGTAGAAGGTGAGACAAGTTCACATTCAAGTCCCATCGCAAACATTTATATATTAAGAACATAAGAACGTAGGAACACTGCAGCAGGCTTACTGGCCCATACTTCGCAGGTCCTTCTTCAAACCCAAATCCATATTAAATCGTAGCGGTCACACTAGTCATCACCAAATACTCTGAAATACCTAAAAAAATAACCCAACACCCTAATCATATTCCTTCATTAAATATTCTCTGAATATTTTCTATCGCCTATCGTCAGTTTTAAGGATTTAGAATTAAACATTATTTTTCATAGTTTCACAGCAACACCAAAAATTACACACGTAAGGTTTTAGTGGTTTATCTTTTTGCTTCTGTTCGACACTATGAATCGAGGGAGTTTGTAATGATTTTAGGCATTTGAGGTGCTGTTGGAGTGTGAGCAAGGTAACATTTATGAAGGGATTCAGCAAGAAAACAGTTCGCCGGACTTGACTCCTAGAGGTGAGAAAACAATGCCTGTATTCTGGAGGGAGGGTGGGGATGTTGCAGTCAGGAGGGTCGTTTGAACTGCCATGTTTACGCACTTCCCACAACATAGCTGTTGAATATGTCGTGGTGAATGTTTCCTCTTTTGAGTCATTCTACCTTGGTGGGAGACGGTCGTGTGCCGCAAAACACATATAATACCGCTGATTGTAATAATATTGCTGATTTGAATGATAATGTTGATAGTGGTGGTGATAATGATTTGTGTAGAAAAATATAAATATCTACGATTTTATAACAACACAGTTTATTTACATATATATATTAGTTTTTTTTGTGTGTATATAGCACATCATGTACACTATAAAGTTAATTTCATTGTTTCCTTTTCTCCTCTGCTCCTACTTCTCTTCCCTTTTCTCATATTTCATTTTTTTTGCATTTCTTATTTTTCTTTTCTTTCTTCCCTCTATCTGCTCTTCCCCAGCGGCGTTTCTGATCCCGTACGCTACTATGTTGCTGTGTGCTGGCCTTCCTATCTTCTTCATGGAGCTGGCCCTCGGCCAGTACGTCAGCCTCGGCCCAGCAACACTCTTCCCGAAGATGGCGCCCATATTCTCAGGTGAGTCACATTTGTGAATGTGGAAACAAATGGTATACAATACAGACACCATGGCTAAAGAGAGAGAATGTAACATAATGCGACCCTTCATTGGCAACTTTTCGTCCACGCAATAGGTTTTTATCATGTGGAAAAAGACACTTATGTACAGTTCAGTACATTTATTAAAGGAAACGTTTCGCCACGAGTGGCTTCTTCAGTTCTAATACAGATAAAACTAATAAAACGGGTGTATATAGTGGCAGGAATATATGTTTGTGACTTAATAAAGACCATTGCGTGGGCAAAACTTTGCCAATAAAGGATCACATTATGCTGCATCCGTCTCTTCCAGCTGTGTATGTCTTGTGCTAATCTTGCAATAGCTGGCTCCCCTGTTCTAGTGTGAGGCGGCCTCTGCGTATGTCTTGGCTCTTCTAACCTGGCGCCCATCCCTCTTGACTGCCATGTGCTTGTCTTCCGGAAGCTGGCATGTGTGTTTTTGGGTGATGACCTAATTATGATTACCTATTTGAAGTTACAAGAGCAGAGTTACACTCGTGATGTCTTGTCTTCAGTGATTGTAACGAATTATATTTTCATTTTTCTTAAATTCAAGCAGTCTGACACTTGATTTACGAATATTTCCTAATCCTATGACTGGGACCCCTGACGGGTCTTAATCATGAGATGACCCATGACGGGTCTTAATCATGTGATGACCCCTGACGGGTCTTAATCATGTGATGACCCCTGACGGGTCTTAATCATGTGATGACCCCTGACGGGTCTTAATCATGTGATGACCCCTGACGGGTCTTAATCATGAGATGACCCCTGACGGGTCTTAATCATGTGATGACCCCTGACGGGTCTTAATCATGTGATGACCCCTGACGGGTCTTAATCATGTGATGACCCATGACGGGTCTTAATCATGTGATGACCCCTGACGGGTCTTAATCATGAGATGACCCATGACGGGTCTTAATCATGTGATGACCCCTGACTGGTCTTAATCATGTGATGACCCCTGACGGGTCTTAATCATGAGATGACCCATGACGGGTCTTAATCATGTGATGACCCCTGACGGGTCTTAATCATGAGATGACCCATGACGGGTCTTAATCATGTGATGACCCCTGACGGGTCTTAATCATGTGATGACCCCTGACGGGTCTTAATCATGAGATGACCCATGACGGGTCTTAATCATGTGATGACCCCTGACGGGTCTTAATCATGTGATGACCCCTGACGGGTCTTAATCATGTGATGACCCCTGACGGGTCTTAATCATGTGATGACCCGCCACTGCAGGTTTTTTGTCGTCTGACTGAGGCCTTCTACTGGCTTACCAGTCCACACCTTTAAAAAGTTAAATGTGCATGATGCAACTTTAACTTGTTGATGGCGCTAGAAATTCTAGTTTATCTACTTGTTCTTGTCATTTAACGAGGTTACGTATTGTTATTGTATGTCCTTCTTTGTCTCTGGCCAGCCTTTGAAAATATTTTCAGTAGTCTCAATCTTCTTTTTCGGAAGTCATATTATTTTTAAAGCTTTAAATCAATTTGTGGCGTAACTTCGGATTCTTGTATATACACTTTTGTTAAGTACGTTCCCAACACAACCGCGGCTTATTCTAGATTTCTTAACGTATGGTAACATTTTATTAGTTTGCTAGTGTAGCGTATGAGTACCAGTGTAGCATAGTGCAGTGTAATGTATTAATGTCATTGTAGCGTAAGAGTACCAGTGTAGCGTAAAAGTACCAATGTAGCGTAAGAGTACCAGTGTGACGTATGAGTGCCAGTGTAGCGTATGAGTGCCAGTGTAGCAGTGCCAGTGTAACATAGTGTAGTGTAACGTATTAATGTCACTGTAGCGTAAGAGTACCAATTTAACGTATGAGTACCAGTGTAGCGTATGAATGCCAGTGTAGCGTATGAGTGTCAGTATAGCGTATTAGTGTCAGTATAACGTATTAGTGTCAGTGTAGTATATTGGTGCCAGTGTAGCATTTGAGTTTCAAATTTACCAGGTGAATTCAGACTGGTGAAAAAGATATTTTTTTCCCGGTGAAGATTACGTCTAGTTTTAATGGTGTGTTGACTTCTCTTACTCGAGTCACTTCATGGTGATGCATAAAAAAGTCATTGCACAAACGAATTTAAGTTGACTGTTTTCCGTTCCATGCTTAGCTCCTCGGTTAGTATATCATGTAGTCCATTATCTTTCATGTGTTGATAATCATGGGTTTTCATATATATATAATGAGGATGAGGGTCCCCAGTAAAGTTCTAGAGGTGGTACCTCCCTATATTTATATATATATATATATATATATATATATATATATATATATATATATATATTGATATTTTCGTCGTTGTGGACTGTTACCACTAAAATTATGATATTTTTAATTTTTTTTCTATTTCTGTAGTAAACAATAATGCTAATCCAGGTTTCTTTATTACTATCTCCCTTCTCTGCACTGATTAGTTTTCCTTGAAATAAATCATTTTCCAATTTAGAATTAATACAGTTTCTTATACATATAATTCCCTTACCTCTAGTTTTAATAGATTATTCCTTCTTTGTTCATTTGTTATTGTTTTTTTTCATATTTTTTCTCTTCTCATTGTTTTGATAAGTTTTTTTGGTTGTTGTTGGGTGGGCTCGTCTCTGATATTCTGTAGATGATTTTCTTAACTTCATTTAGATTTTTGGGTAGCTCGTGTGGAATCCTTACTTTTATTTCTCTCCTTTCTTGATAGGTCTTCTCTCAATGTTATGTCTGTGCATTCTTCATCATCTTATAATTTCCTTGACACGTTTTAGCAATTTTTCTTTGCGCTTGGCCTGACAGTGTTGGTTTTATTCGTAGATTCGATTCTTATCTTTCTCGTGGGTTCCTCATCTTCCGTATCTGGCTTCATTTATGAATCTTGTAATCATACCAATGTGTATTTCTTCTTCTTTTTTTCCGTAATTTTATGTTTTCTTTGTTAATACAACAAAAATAATAAGTTATGTCTGTCGGCAGTGTCCTTCGGTAACTCATAATGATTTTAAATTGTGTTTTATTTCAGCGTTTATTTTTGTTGCTGGTATATCCTCAAATAAGCTTTGCATTGTTTTCAGAGGCGGATTCAGGAATTGTCCGAGGGTAGGCACCCTGGCCTGTACCCTGGCCTGTACTGAGAGGAGGACGAAAACTCGCCGAAGGCTATTTTCCTTTTTAATTCATGAGTTTTTAAATTAAACAGAAAATTCTGCAGTAGTAGTAACAATTTAATGAGTAATAATAATGCAAATCAAGTTTTCTTATGGGCCGTGGGGAGTGATCCCTGCCTGTGCCGAGGGAAGGCCAGATAACTCACTGGAGGCGCGATTTTTGTTATGAATTCATGGGTTTTAAATGTCAAGAAATGTTACTTTGTATAGTAGTATTAATTTAAAAAGTAATAACGCAAATCAAAAGGGCTTCACAGTAGCCCTGGTGATGGGGGCATTGCTTTTCTGGCATTCTTCTTCCCAGGGAAAGCATGGCCTATCTGGCCATGCTTTCCCTGGGATATGTTTAATTTACCAAATTTATTAAGCAAAGTGGTTTCCGCACGGTAACTGGAGAATGACTCTTCTGATCATTTTTAAATCTTCAAAGATTTTGTATCTTACATAGAGAAAAATTGGATTAATTTTGGACTGTGTAGCAGCCACTGTGCCAATTTTATTGAAGAATGGAAAAATTGAAATTCTGGTTTTCTTGCGATAATTTGTGATTGCCTCGTCCAATTAGCTTCAAACTTCAACGCCGAGAAGTTGAAAGCCTAAACTTTGAGCCCATTTTGGAATATTGGCTTCTGACGATAACTAGCGAATGCCTCTTCTGATTGGCCTTAAATTTTCAAAGCTGGTGTACCTTAGTGGAAGGTACCGTTTTGCCACTTTTATTGAAGAAATTTTTACATCTTATTCCATGTGTTAACTTGTGAATACATCTGGTGATTGGTTTTAAATTTTCATCACTGATATTTAACCGCATTAATAACTTATGCCGCACTCTGTACTTAAAATTTGAGAGCACTGAGGTAGGAGGATGCTGGGTTTATAGGATAGTGTGTCTTTTTCGGTTCGCATAACGACTATGGCTCAGTTCTCCGTGTCTGCAGGCTTGGGGTGCGGTATGGTGGTTCTTTCTCTACTGACGGCCATCTACTTCAATGTAATTCTGGCGTGGACATTCTTCTACACCGTGGCCTCCTTCTCCTCCCAACTGCCCTGGGCAAGCTGTGACAACTACTTCAACTCTCCTGGTGAGATGCGCTCCGTTTTAAACATCATTAAAAACATCAGCATTGTACCGCTGGCCGAATTTTTATCGGGAAGTTGTATGGTGAGAAGCGCTTTGGGGATGGCTGAGGAAGAGGGGCAGGAGGTGGAATTTCTTATTGCTTTTATAGTTAAAACGACGTTTACCCTTATTGCTGCTGCGATTACTGCTGCTCGTGTTATTGTTGTTAAGTAAAAGGACACAAGTACAACTAATGTGAAACTTTATTATGGCAACGTTTCGCTCTCCAGGAACTTTGTCAAGCTGTAACGGCTTGACAAAGTTCCTGGAGAGTGGAACGTTGCCACAGTAAAATGACACAATAGTTGCACTTGTGTCCTTTTACTTAACATATTGTCGGTAATTCTACCAATATTAATACAATCGTGTTACTGTTGCTGATGCTACTGTTGCTGCTGCTATTGTTATTCCTGCTATTAATATTGCTGTTACTGGTAATACTACTATTGCTGTTATTACTGCTACTGTTGCTACAACTTATTTACTCCAACTGCGGTACTGTTGCCTATAATATTAACACTGATAATTTTACATATGGTCCCATTGTTATTTATATTACTGATCTTGATACTTTTATTACTGGGTCTGCCAATACCACTAAAGTTTCTCGTAACGCACTAGTAGCGCGTTTGACTAACAACTGAGAGGACCAGGGGACGAATCTTGAACGAAGTCATTGAACTATCACACTGAAAATAAGCCACATTACCTGGCTTCCTTGGGTTATCCGCATTATTAACGATGGAAGTCATCGTCTTTTACTATTGTTTCTACTGCTACTGCAGTATAGCCACTGCAGTATAGCCACTGCTCCTAATACTGATATTGTTATGATACAACATATTTGTGTGTTCTCTCTTCCTCATCTTGGAGAGTGCTTCGCGGAGGAGGCCGCGAGCGTATGTAAGAACAACTCGCTGTACTACTACAACAGAACCTGCCTCGACACCCGCGAATACTGTAGCCTGGCCTCCCTCAGCGACTACAACGATACCCACTGCTACAGTCCCGAAAACCACGACGTTATTAGGGAAGCTGACGGCGCTGTTTATCGGATGAGTGCCAGCGAGGACTTCTTCAGGTGAGTGCTAGAGTGACGTACATTGTCCTGATACATCGCTCATCAGATTGTGTCTTTTCAGTATGGTGTTGAGAAGAATAAAAGTCACAGCACCATGCCCGGAACAACTAACCCACAATCTGAAGATGAAACTAAATAACGTTTTGGTCCGTTCTGGATCATAATTAAGTCACTACTTAATAAGGATCAGGACAGACCGAAACGTCCAATTTGTGGATAGTTGTGAGTTATCGTTACTGCGTGATTAATATTGTTTTTTTCTTTCAGCAAAATTTGAGTCTTGGGTGAGTTGTTATAATTAGTATATATAAATATTTTCTTTGGCGTTGATGAGGAATTAATGGCACTAGTTAGAAATTTTGCAGACCATTGATCGATATCTTATTCCATGCCAGGAACCGCATGCTGGCAGTTGGTGGGAGGAACTGGGAGGACATGGGAGGGATGCGTTGGGAGTTATTTGGCTACCTGGCTCTGTCGTGGGTTATCGTGGCTGCCTGCCTGGCCAAAGGTGTCAGGACCACCGGCAAAATCACTTACTTCACCGCTTTCTTCCCATACGTCGTCCTTTTCATCCTGTTCATCAGAGGTGTGTGTGAGTTACCAGTTGTCAAAGGCACTTGCCGATAGACAATGTGTGTGTGTGCGCGCGTGTGTACTCACCTATTTGTACTCGCCTATTTGTGGTTGCAGGGGTCGATTCATAGCTCCTGGCCCCGCCTCTTTACTGATTGCTACTGGGTCCTCTCTCTCCCTGTTCCATGAACTTTATCAAACCTCGTCTTAAAACTATGTATGGTTCCTGCCTCCACTACGTCACTTTCTAGGCTATTCCACTTCCTGACAACTCTGTGACTGTATAAATACTTCTTAACGTCCCTTTGACTCATAGGAGTCTTCAACTTCCAATTGTGACCCCTTGTATTTGTGACCCATCTCTGGAACATCCTGTCTTTGTCCACCTTGTCAATTCCTCGCAGTATTTTATATGTCGTTATCATGTCTCTCCTGACCATCCTGTGTGTGTATGTGTGTGTGTGTGCGTGCGTGCAGGCTTGCCGAATTGGCAGATACGATTTTTTTCAATCCCAGCTTACGATGAATTAAGCCTCCAGTAATGTGCACTTCTGCTCTACCTGCCAGCCATCACTTTAGACGGGGCCTACCAGGGGATCCAGTTTTACCTGCTCGAGCCTAATATCTCGCAACTCATGGACATGGAGGTGTGGAGTGACGCTGCTATACAGATCTGTTTCTCTCTCGGGATCTGCTTTGGTTGCCTTTCTACGCTCGCCTCCTACAACAAGTTCAACAACAACTGCATGAGGTAAGGCTATTGTTGAGAAATATTAAATTATTCTAAGAAAACAAGGATTTTATCTCGAAATTTTGTTCGAGTGTTCAACTGTGAGAGATTGTAACCAGTAGGCTTTCATAAGGATCGGGTTTGTTCCTATTTATTTTTAGTGTATATTAATGATCTGGTTAAAGGAAATAAATCATACTTATTCTTATTCAGGATAAAAAAAAAAAATTGAGGGCTGAATGGATGGATTATGAATTATACAAGGAAGGAGTCGAGGCGAACCTTATAGACGGTTTCAGAAGTAGAATTGTCTAATAATAATAATAATAATCATCAATTTAAGCGTTAAACCCGTCAGGGTCATACGGCGCTGCGGGGAGGAATGTGTAGGTTAGAAGTGAGTAGCAAGAGAGTGTGTAGGTAGGTGTTAGAGGAGGTGTGGGTTAGTGCAAGAGTAAAATTTAAAACAAAGTTGGTGCAGTAGATTAGTTTCCATTATAAAAAGTCAAAGTGTGCATCAGAGGTGGGACATGCAGCATAGTCAGAGTGTAGTGGAGAAGTTGGAAGGGAATCCTTCGTGCTTTCTTAGGACAGTCTGTTAAGATGTGGTGGACTGACAGTCCTCACGGAGCTTTGCCGGTCGTTTTTCCATGTGGTATCCGTGAGTCGCTTTGTGTCCTATATGTAAGCGTGAAAGTGTAGTCTCCCAAATCTGACAGCAGTGGGAAGATGGCCAGACTCCTAAACATGATTTGATATAAAAAGGTATATATTGATGCAGCTCGGCACAACTTTGTTGCCAGTAGTTGCTCAAGACGTTGGAAATCAACCATGTTCGCCCATTGAAGGTTAAGAGGCGGGGCCTGGAACTGAAGCTTGACCCCCCTGTAGACACGACGCAGTGAGGCCATACATACAAAAACATGCAAAAGCTGTAACCAACATACGAACACCTCATGTTTTCAACTTGCTCTTTTCAGGGACGCTATCGTCATCGCCTTCTCAAACTGCTTGACGTCGGTGTTCATTGGATTCGTCACGTTCAGCGTGCTGGGCTTCCTGGCAAAGCAGCTTGGGGTGGAGGTGAAGGATGTAGCCACGTCTGGCTCTGGTCTGGCCTTTGTGGTGTACCCGGCTGCTCTCAGCCTCATGCCCTTACCTCAACTCTGGTCTGTCCTCTTCTTCCTCATGCTCATGAGTCTTGGATTCGGCTCACAAGTAAGTCAGGTGCACCTTCTACTGTGCCTCTCACACCTGCCACCCCTTCAAGAGTGTCTTGGTGTTGATGAAGATCTTTTACTCCAAGAAACTGGAGCTACCTTCCCTTAGATCAAAGCTGTTTATCTCCCCTTCCCCGGGCACTGTACGATCCTTACAAGCTTAGCGCGTTCCCTTGAGGATAAATCACACGTCACACATCTCATACTCCTTCATGATTCTTAACGGACTATCAGGTAGCGGTGACAGTCAAACATCTCTTAATTTACTATCCCAGTTGTTAAAGAA
The DNA here is from genome assembly GCA_009830355.1 of Cherax destructor. Lineage (NCBI taxonomy): Eukaryota > Metazoa > Arthropoda > Malacostraca > Decapoda > Parastacidae > Cherax > Cherax destructor. The sequence goes on along the minus strand of WNWK01017562.1, from coordinate 26,566 downwards.
CACGTTGATTTAATTTTCAACGTCCCTCCCCCGCACAATAATGCCTTCACTAACTGCAGTTATCTAACAAGGTGCCACATGCAGTGCAAGAACTCTCTATGACTTCTAACCTATTTGTTAGTTAGTTTGATATCTTTATTATGCACCCCATACCCATCCTGTGGGCGGTAGTCAAAAGATTACAGAGGTACATAATGGGTCCAGGGACTGGACCCCAAAGTTTTGATAGCTGAGCAAGTTACAAAGGTAATGAACTAACAAGCTACAAAGGTAATGAACTCACAAGTTACAAAGGTAATGAAACATGTAAGTAAATTTACTTACTTACGTTTATACATGGTTACAATCATGAACAAATTATAAAGCAGTGAACAATTCACTAGTCTACACCCGGTCACAACTGTAATGACCTATTGGGCCAACTTTTATTTAAATATTTTGCCCTCTTCTCTACCTCCACTAACTTCTACCCTCGCCCTCCTTGATTCCCTTCGCTCCAACCCTTCGCACATTCCTACTTACCATATGTGGAAACTTATTTGGTCGCTCAAGTTCCACAGGGTAAATAAGCCGTATGAAGCCTTAAATACCACGGATAGGCCTCCGTCTGAGTTTGAGAGCCCTCATATCCACCCAAAACACACACACACACACTCACGAGTTGACGAAGGTAGTGAGATTGCACGTATTAATTGATATATTTACTCTTCTAGGAAGGTCTAGGTAGGTTTATACAGTTAGTAACTAATATTAGGATTATTGAGGCAACTTTAGATATTAATAATGTAGTCCTAGGACCTTAACATAGGTAGGTTTAGGCCTTCAATAGGCGAACATTAGGATATGTTAGCTAAGGAGAACTGGCAACCCCACGCTTTAATTAGGCGGGAGAGAGATGCTAGCTCCTTCTTGGACTGGACACCGTGGTGACAACAAGGTACCAGGAGCTAGAGCTCAGTGCCCCACGTGTCTTCAAAATATTTGGCCTGTGGAATAAAGAATCATAGAGGCTTCCCGACGTACTGTGGATATTCGTCTCTATCCAGGCCCCCCGCAGTATGACAATACTTTTCATTTCTCTTAGTATAGCTGGCCGGCGATATTCTGAGGAAGGTGGGTCATTTGAACTGGGTTATAAGCGGGCCAACGCCCACTATAAGGTAATAATTGTGGGCAACCCCCTTAAGTATTAGTCTAGAAGCTAGTGTCACTTACTGCATAAATATAGCTTAGGGAATATCCTTTGAAACCAGGGAGCTCTGAGATGCAGTCAGGACACTAATATCAACTGAACTCTTGCAGAAATTAAGTCCTTTGACTACACGTGGTGATTTGAAGGGAAGAATCCAGAGGGACTAGGCTTAGGAAGGTTGGAAGACCGGGTGACATATTCTCCACCACCAAGTAAGTTAGTCCTTTATTAGTGCATGTAGTTAGGATCTTCAAGCAAGATCAGTTGCATCTAGAAATGTCCTATAAGCCACTTGTGAGCCTGAGAGGAGTAGTCTCAGAGTGTCGGTGTCAACAGTACTTGCCAGGGGAGCAGCTTACAAGGAGACAGTCCAGACAAATTTCTACACCATATCACTGCAGCGCTGTATAACCCTTTCGAGTTTAGTGCTTAAATTGTTTATAATTATAATAATTCGACCACTTTATCAATCACATTTACCTAACAATGACGGGAATGCCAAGCATTTGTATTAGCTCTCTCTCTCTCTCCTTATGATTATAATTATAATTATAATCATGGGGAGAGCTAAACCCGTATTATTATTATTATAATCAAATAGAAGCGCTAAACCACAGGGGTCGCTAAACCCGTAGGATTATACAGCGCATGTGGAGGGGGGGATGGAAGGTATTCAGGCTTAATTCAGGGAACTGGAGCACAGATCCAATTCCCTAGATCAAGAGCCCCTCACCAGCGTCAAGGAACATCCCGTGAGGGGTTCCTTATGATGGATGTTGATATTAACACTCCTGAAGATACTTCGATTCCGGTGAGAGGCTTTTGATCCAAGGAACTGGGCATATTTTCTCCTTCCATGGATCGAGTCTAAATGTCTCCCATTTCCCAGGTGCTATATGACCCCAACAGATTTTTGCGCTTCCCTCCCTTCCTCCGATTGTGATTCAGAGAGTTGTGTAAGGTTGACTACGGAGGCGCTGGAGACTGGTAAATACAGTATATGTGATGCTCTAAACTCGTACTCACCTAATTGTGGTTGCAGGGGTCGAGACTCAGCTCCTGGCCCCGCCTCTTCACTGTCCGCTACTGGGTCACTTATCTCCCTGCTCCATGAGCTTTATCATACCTCGTGTAGCTCATTCAACGCAAGGGGTGGTAGAGGCTCGATCCTCAGTTCGCCAAATGCGTTAGTCTACTCTCGCAGCCAGGTTTTTTCCTCCTAGAGGACAGATATATTGCGGAACCAGATTTTATTGGAACAAAGTTTCGTTGTGTAGAGCTTCGACTAAATAAAGTTCTACACAGAGCCAAACGTTTCCGAGTAAAAAATTGTTCTGCAAAGTGTATTTGTCATTATTGGCGGCGGTACATCACTTGGATCAATAAATAAAATAGAGGAAGTTAAGAGTGTATTTAATATTGTCATACCTACAGTTTACTATGGTGGAGACGGTAACGACAGCCCTGGCGGACCAGTTTGAGTGGATGCGACACAGAAAGTCATTGGTGGTGGTAACAACCTGCGCCATCATCTTCCTGATGGGGCTCACTATGTGCTTGGAGGGCGGCATCTTCATGTTTGAGCTCTTCTTCTTCTACTCCGCCGGCGTCTCCGTCATTGTGCTGGGTATACTGCAACTGCTTGGCGTCCAGTACCTCTACGGTACGTCAGTAGCCTCTAATTAAATTACCGGATACATGCACCGTATATTGCACAGCCGTATCAGTGAATAAATAAATGTATAAACAACAAAAATTCCACTATGTAACTGTTTATTTTCCGTATATAAACAACCATTCTTATATCAGGAAGATTTCCTGAATATAATCATACGTTAAGAACATTACAATTTCCGTGAAAGCCTTCAGGTGTCGCTGAAAGGTATTTAAATGTATTCTATATGCATTTTTTTCCACTTTTTTAATATTTAACTTGTTAGCAAGTTATTCTTTTACAACAATGTAAGTTAATATTATTTACTTCATACCTGTCTTTCAGTGGTCACATGTTCATTAGTACCTGTCTTCCAGTGGTCACATGTTCACTTATACCTGTCTTCCAGTGATCACATGTTCATTCATACCTGTCTTCCAGTGATCACATGTTCATTCATACCTGTCTTCCAGTGGTCACATGTTCACTTATACCTGTCTTCCAGTGGTCACATGTTCACTTATACCTGTCTTCCAGTGGTCACATGTTCATTAGTACCTGTCTTCCAGTGGTCACATGTTCACTTATACCTGTCTTCCAGTGGTCACATGTTCATTAGTACCTGTCTTCCAGTGGTCACATGTTCACTTATACCTGTCTTCCAGTGGTCACATGTTCATTCATACCTGTCTTCCAGTGGTCACATGTTCATTAGTACCTGTCTTCCAGTGGTCACATGTTCATTAGTACCTGTCTTCCAGTGGTCACATGTTCACTTATACCTGTCTTCCAGTGGTCACATGTTCATTCATACCTGTCTTCCAGTGGTCACATGTTCATTAGTACCTGCCTTCCAGTGGTCACATATGAAGGCAGGTGTACAAGTATTTCACTGAGAAAGATATACAGTTTAATATGACTTGGAAATTACATTTTCCTTCATCCTAAATTAGGCTGTTTTTATGTGCGTTTTTAAGACCATGGTATAAAATAATCATATACTATCTCCTTTTTGTCAATATCGCTCGTTTTTCCTCTCAGTCCCTTCCTTTCTCTTACTCTCTTCTTCTCTCTGATCCCCACACTATACTGGTGTTCCTCCCCAGGATTCTCGAAGCTGATGAAAAACCTGGAGGAAATGGGAATGCGTCTGACATGTCCAGTCTACTGGTACTGGAGCTCTATGTGGCTGGTCGTCACCCCTGGAGCGCTCTTTGTAAGTGTGACTGCTCCTCTTCCCAATATCTCTCTCTCTCTCTCTCTCTCTCTCTCTCTCTCTCTCTCTCTCTCTCTCTCTCTCTCTCTCTCTCTCTCTCTCTCTCTCTCTCTTATCCAAAATCTAATTTATTGCAGACAAATAAGATTTTTCTCTATCAAATTGCTGAAACGTATTAAATGATCATGCAGATTCTGAGACTCCAGACATTATAGCTCTAACTGAAACGTAAATGTTACATTATCACCTGCTGGTAGAATTATTCATACCTGCATGTATCTTCGGAAAATAATTACAAAAGAAACGAGGTTCAGCAATGCACTAGACCACCCGAACTAAGTCAGGGAAAACCGCATAATGTTGTATGAAATGAAAATTAATATAAGTGGTATTGATACTGCAATCAAACAATATTTTAATAACTCGAGCATCACTTGTAATTTTAGAATGAAAAATAGGTTATCGTGTATGATTAGGAATAGCTGGCTACTGTGCATAGTAATGATCTCAATATATACTACGTGATCGCTCTACGATCCCTGCGTGTACAGAACCTCGTAACCGTATGTGATAATACTTCAGTGTATGAAAATATTCCTGCCTCCAAATTTGTTTATATGATTTATGAAGTGAAATTCATTGTTGAATTATCAAGGAAATGTCAGTTTACATTCTGGATTTCTCGGTTAAAAAAAAAGTAACGACCTGCATGAATGGCAACATTTCATTTATCAAGAATATAAAAAGGCACAATACCGTAACTGGAACAATACACAGATAATCCGCACATTGGACAAGGAAACTTTTGACGATGTTTCTGTCCGACTCGGACCATTAACTAGTTAATGGTCCAAGTCGGACCGAAACGTCGTCATAAGTTTGTCTTCCATGTGCAGGTTATTTATGTTTTGTTCATTTATCAAATGAATAAATATAGAAGAGCGTCGCATATACAGTATTGGGTTCAACTGTATGCACTCTTCAGTGCATCAGAATAGTGTTATCTCTTAATTTTTCAAGGGGGTCGATTGGTAAGCCAGCGAAAAACCTCTGTCATATAACCAGAAGTTCCTGTGGTGGGTCATTGTATGTCAGGATGCACTCGTCTACTGACGAAACTTACATAGCCTAACCTAGATTCGATGCAGGGTCTGGCTGTGGCTACTGAAGCCTTGACGTTAGTTCAAATGACAATCGCTTGACCCTGGACCTCCCAGGGCATAAAAGGAATGATACAAGTACATGACTATAATTAGTTAAGTTCTCAGCAGGCAGCCTAAATATAATCTGTAACATCTGCTAACTACTTTTACAAGTATTTCCATGGTATCTTTCCACGTTTCTCTCCTAGCCACATTTTGGATATGAATGCTAAAATGGATATAATGAAACATGTATAAGACTGGTTTCAACAAACTGCAAGAAAGTAATGTGTTCCATGCATAAAATCTACATAGCCACTTAGAAAATGGCTGGGTATGATTGCTTAGGAGCGCATATGATGTGGCTAATGTTCTGCTGTGGTTCTTCCTTTCCCAGATGATTGTCTTCTTCAGCGTGTACTTCTACGTGCCAGCTTACTGGGGCGACTACGTCTTTCCCCTCAACGTTCAGGTTCTGGGTTGGCTCCTGTGCGCTTTTTCTGTGGCTTGCTTCCCCATCGGCGCCGTGTATGCCATCTGCACTCACAAGAAAGACTTCAAGAATCTTTTCCATACGTCACCAGAGTTCTGCCCTGCAAGCGCGAGGCAGCTCCTGAAGAAAGGGCAGGAGCCAGCAAGCACCTTCCGACACACCAGATACAACGAGGCGTTTGCACCTGACGATGAACCGTGATAGGTAGATAACAAGTGTATTCTTTATGGGAGTAAGGCTTTTCTTTCGTTGGGCCTATCAACAATTGAAAAGACCTTTGTATAATTTTCTTCTATCTCAGCTTCTTGAAAATTTCTTAACGATGTTTCAAAGCCTTCAGGGTTTCACACTTTCCCATAAAAATAATAGTGTGTGCTGGTTGAATGCTATTTTCATTATTTAAATAATTATTAGGAATAGTGTGTGGATGACAAAGGACTAGAGCCTAAACACACCCTGAATGTCAGACTCGACTTTTGTGCTATTGACTCAGATAAGGTGCTGAGAGATGGAGATATATAAAAAGATTACTATGTTGACATGACCTAGTTATTATTCCCATGCTAATATACAAACATTCTAAACTACTTACAGCATTTTTCTCGCTTCCAGGTGAGCATACACATAGAGTCGAGGTAAGCTTTCTGATCAGAATAGATCCTATGCTTGTGCACTCAGGTCTGTACTATATATATGACATCATCATTAAGAGCAGGATGATTTTTACAGTGGAAAGAGGGGCACGCAACCTCTGATCTTCCATATGCATTTCCAGTTTCTTTATCCTTGTCACTGTGGTAACTAATTCATATATGGGAGGATATCCAGACAAGCGAGATACGAACCAAGTTTGCTCTTCAACCAGAAAAGTGCTTGAGTGGAAGTCTTGAGTCACAGAAGCTTACACCTCTTGTGTAAAATTTTAAGTATATTGGTTGCCAGCCTCAGTGCAACCAGCTCTCTTGAATGTTTGGTTCAACCTGTTATTTAATTTGATGTTAATAGTCTCTATTCACTCATTACCTTCGTGTATTTTGCAGGCTACTGCATTACGACCTCTGGACTGCTGGATCGAGTATACACGTGATGTGACAGAAAATTATCTACATGCTAAGCAATGGTTTCTTGCGACTTTGTTTTAAGGACCAGTGGATTCTTGTGTTCTGAATGAAGGGGATGCACGTTATTCGTGTAGTGGATAGTGAGTAGGGTAATGTTGCTAGTAGATAGATGCTTTGTATTTGATAAGAATGTTCAAGTACATAAATCTGCAGTATTTGCCTCTAGCCAATTAGTTATAGGCTGTGACCTGGGAAGTTGTTACCACTGGCATGTTTTGATAGTGTTGGTAACATCAGGTCTCTCATAAGCTTAATGCAAATGACTGTGTACTATTCTTTCGTATACAGCAGGACATTTTAGTCCCTCCCTCAAGTTAATGACTATTAGAAATTGGAGCACTTAAAAATTATTCTTTTGGCCTAGTTCTGGATAAACTCATGCCTGTTTTTGCCTATTTAATTCTCACAGAACGAAGTGAGGTTCGAACCCATGGCAAGCCAGTTTTAAAACTAGCAAGCCAGTGCGTTATCCACTGTACTATGCCGGCCAATAAGATTCATCTGTGTGTATTTCTGTACATACTAGGTAGAGTTCAAACCCCTCTGTTCAGAGAGTTCTTTACATCGTGTCATTACGATTTCGAGACCAACACAGTGAGGTACTCGCCTAGTTGTGGTTGCAGGGGTTTAAAAAAATTACCTAGCTTTATTATAACAAGCGCAATTTAATTTAGCCTAATCCAACAAAATATATTTAGATAATTTTACAGTAATTTAAAAATAAACACAATGAAATATATTTTTTCCGTTAGGTTCAGATTTTTGCGAAATTATTGCATACACAATTTTTCGCTTGTCTTATTCGGCAAGAAGAGTGTTGCTAGTTAAGCCAAAATCGTAAGTGTCTCATCTCTAGAACATCCTGTCTCTGTCCACCTTGTCGATTCCTCTCATTATTTTATATGTATATATACATACACACATAAAATAATGAGAGGAATCGACAAGTTGGACAAAGACATGATGTTCCAGAGATGAGACACAGCAACAAGGGGTCACAGCTGGAAGTTGAAAACTCAGATGAATCACAGGGATGTTAGGAAGTATTTCTTCAGTCACAGAGTTGTCAGGAAGTGGAATAGTCTAGGAAGTGACGTAGCGGAGGCAGGATCCATACATAGCTTTAAGAAGAGGTATGAGAAAGCTCATGGGGCAGGAAGAGTGACCTATTAGCGACCAGTGAAGAGGCGGGGCCAGGAGCTGTGAATCGACCCCTGCAACCACAACTAGGTGAGTACACACACATATGCATGTAAGCTGAGAGTTTAATCCCTGTTTTAGGCATTAAAGTATTCTTGACCGGTGGTGAACAGGTGACATGCAGCCAATGACCCTTGTGTTTTGGAAAATCACGCAACTTAAAATTTAATAGACCATGGATTCCCAACTTTTCCTCCGTGATTAACTCCCTCGGCTTGATGTATTTCTCCATTTACCCCCTTACTTCCAAACAAAAATTTTATCGCAATCATAAAGGGACAGAAAAACAAGGTGGTCAGAGAAAAATAAATTATTCAGGTTTTTCACAAAAATAGCATCAAATATTTACCCCTTGCCACGTAGTTATTTATCCCCAAGGGGTAAATTTACCCCTGGTTAAGAATCACTGTTCTAGACCGTTAACTTCCTCCCCCCCTAAGTTGGGGAAAGGAGGGAGGACAAGCAGACCCACCTATGCCTATCGGTGGTGCCATATTCTTAATGCAATCTTAATTTGTAAGACTTAATCTAGTAATGAAGCCTCCATAGGCTAATGTACTATACACTACTACTTATACGTATTTAAGCTAAGTTAGACATAGTAACTATAACACCTCTCACAGCCTACATAATAATGGGAGTAGGCACTACTGCAGCCTGCCATGCATGCCCACGGGTAGCGCAACAAGGACATCAACACCGGGAACAGTGCGTCGTTGGTGGTCTTCCCAAGGGAAGAACTCCGTCCTCTGCACTCCTGCTGCTGTGTCCGGCTAACCATCACTGCCCAAGGTGTCACCTTGCTTATCTTTCAAAGCATCACCTCGACACCTCTGCACATAGTGCATGTGTATCCATTGGCTTACAGTTATTTCCTCGCTTCTAGAGTCGGTGTTAACAGCATCTCTGATTTTTTTAGACAGCTTTTTTAAACAATATCTTTTTTGGTGTGACACGAGTTAGCTCCCTTTTGTGCCGTAATCTCCCAAGAGGCCAGTCAAACCCCCTTCACTGAGGTGGTTAAAGATACCCACACAGTGGATAGGCGAGACTAAATCACTTGGAAGACACCAGCACCTTTCTCTACTCTCTAGACTCTTTACTTCCTTTTTTCTGGACCAGCTGGACCTGCACCTCGGTGTATTCGTCTGGTCTGGTGCCCGTGGCAGGTGTCCAAGTGATAACCGCATGGGAAGCCCATTCTGGGCAGGTACATCACAACAACAACATGTCCCATCAGGACCACTTGATTAATCCACTTTAGCGAGCCAATCATCGAAGTGCTTCATCTTGTACTGTGCTGTTGCCATCATGGCAACTGCACGGGGACCTCGATCACCGACCATGGCCCTCCTCCTAAACTATTCTGGACCTGATAAGAACACTATTGACTATGCCTCTACCTTTTTCAACATCACTCAAACCCCTATGATTAATGTATTCAAAACACGATCTGGAGTTAAGATTAATCTATCTCCCCAACATTTTGATACCTGTACTAGCAAGGAGGTTCGTGAAAAGCTTTCAAATGCAGGTTTTTCAATTGATTGGGCTCCTGACCACAAGGCCAGGAGCACAGTTGTGGCCAAACCAGTTGACTCCTCACTCATAGAAGCTTATGACACTGACAAGACTGACCTAATGACTAACATTTCAACCCAGAATAATATTACTGTTGAGGATATTTATCACCCTCCAAAGACAAATGTATTGAAAATAAGGTGCTCCACACCAGCTGATGCTGATGTCTTATTCAAAAGTGGAATTATAGTAAAATATTTTCATATACCTGCCACTTCCTTGTTTTTGCCTAACTATATCCCTGTGGTGCAATGCTATAAATGCTACAGTTTTGGTCACTCAAAGGAAAACTGTCAAAGTCAAATGATGTGTTCTAAATGTTCTCTTAATGGACACCACTATAGTAAATGCTCAAGAGACCCAAAATGCATTAACTGTACTGAGCCTCATGTAGCTACAGATTACCAGTGTAGAGCTCGTAGGGACTATGTCTCAACACTACGTAAAGACACACCCCTCAACCTCCCTAATCCAATCACTAGTATGGCCTCACAGTTTCAGACTCCCCTCTCTACACCTGTCACACCTACCAACCCTTTTCCATCTACAGATGCCACACATACCAACCCTCCTCTCTCCACAACTGCCACACATACCAACCTTCCTCCTTCTACTTCTTCCCATCCTCCTACTTATGCGGCTGCAGTCCACAACTATATTTCCAAAGCTTCTGCACCATCTCAGCGATCCTATGTTCTAGAGACAATAGTGTTGACTGCCGTTCATTGTGCCAAAAATTTCGACAAAATTCACTACCCCACTCTCCTGAATGACCTCTTGAAAGTTAACAATTTTGATGCAGTTACTTTTCCTGGTCACTTCTCTCTCCCTACTGACATCTCCCCTTCTCCCTCAGTGTCTACCTCAGCCGCTACTATGCCTCCTCCCCCTTCTCCTTCTACCTCCTCTGCTTCTTACCCTGCCTCTCACTCTGATACTACTTCTTCCCAGCCACCCATTGAGTCTTCTCCTGGGATAAAATCTAGGACACGATCCCACTCAACCAAGAAAACAGCAAATTCTTCTTCTAGTTCACATGGAAAGAAGAGTACTGGTACCATTCAAAAACGCCGCAACTCTCCTTCCCTCTCTCCTCTCTCCTATCGTTCCTCCCGTCCCTCCACTTCTCACACTCCTCAATATAGTACAAATATCCCCCAACCAGATCCTCCCGTTTCCCAACACCTTGATGAAGTAGTCACACACATTGCTGATGAGTGCATCACTGATATTCTTGGCCAGACACCAACCTCCCAAAATCATGGCTCTTAAAGTCACTCAATTTAATATAAGGGCCTACAATCCAAACAAACATATTCTGGCCGAACTACTTGAGTCTGAACGCCCTGATGTGCTACTTTTAAATAGCACATGTGTGCGAGATGACCAAAGAGTCCGGCACCTTGGCTACACTGCACGGCAATCACCTGCTGATCACTGGAATGGCGTAGCCATCCTGGTGAACAGTACCATACACCATGAATTTCTCTCCTTCCATTCACAGATCCTCATAGCATGGCTGTGAAGATACACACTATACATGGACCAATCATCATTTACACTACATATACTCGTCCTAACACGAACATAAATCTTCATGATCTATCTATAATCTTTAATCACACACATCTACCAGTCTATCTCCTAGCTGATCTTAATGCTAGGCATACAGTTTTTCATGACAATTCCACAAACACACACGGAAGACAACTCTTAACCCTTGTAACCCAAAAACATCTCATTCATCTAGGTCCACATTTTCCCACTGTTTTCACACACAACGGTAAAGGAACTCCTGACAAAATTTTCACCAACAGGGCCAGTAATCACTTACACCACTTTATAACTCCTGGCCCTCTTTCGGGCTCTGACCACATTCCTATCACCCTCCATATCTCTCTAAATCCTATACAAATTCCAATCTCTCCTTCACCAAACTACTCACTGACTGACTGGGATGATTTCAAACTACGACTAGACAACACTGACCTTACCTACGATTATGACAACAAACCGGTGACAGATATAGACAATCAAATTACACGTATACAACATGCCATCAAGCAAGTAGCTGCACAGACAGTGCCTACAAGGCAGTATAAGACCAGATACTCTTTTCGCCCATCAGAGAGAACCAAGCGTTTGCTTACTTGTTACAGGCACCGGTTTGCTGTAAATCAAAACAGACTGAACCTAATTCGATGGGATCTCTCCATACTGCGAATGCATATCATTCGCAGTCTGGAAGGACCACAACCGACACTGGCAATCCCTTATTGATACTGCAGATAAACAGCGAATCAATGACCCCAAGACTTTTGGAACTTTATCCGGAAAATCAAGGGAACCCCAAAAACTACAAACTTTAGACACATCACTCATGACAATAGACTTATCACTGACCCAGCAGAGGCAGTGCACATTTTCAAAGACATATGGGAACAAATCTTTCACCCACATCCTCCAGACCCAGCTGCACTTGACCACACAAATGACGTTGAACATTGGATCGCCAGACACCGTGACCTTACAAATCCTGATCCCATTATCTCTCTTGACACACTATCTTCTACCCACTCTCTCAACTCTCCTTTCGTGACAACTGATATTCATTCACTATTAACTAAACTGCCAAGAAAGCACCTGGTGCTTCTGGACTATCTCACTCAATTCTCTGTCATCTTCCTAGATCTGTTGCTTCTGTTCTTACTGATCTCTTCAATGCTATACTCGCTTCTGGTTACTTCCCTTTCTTCAAATCCGCCACAGCTTGCCTAACCCCTAAACCTGGCAAAGACCTGACAAACCCAAAGAATTACAGGCCTATAAGCCTACTAGAAATCTTGGGTAAGACATTCGAAAGACTTGTTAATACTAGACTCAGAACTCACCTTGAGACAAATAACCTACTCAACGAAAGACAATTTGGTTTTCGACAACATAGATCTACACAAGACGTCATAAACATCATCCTGAACTATATTCGCATAAATAAAGCTCAAAACTGTACTGCCGCCCTCGTGACCAAAGATGTTGAAAAGGCCTTTGATACTGTATGGCACGACGGTCTAAAATATAAACTCTGTACCTCCTTTGATCTCCCTAGTAATATGATCAAACTATTATGCAACTTCCTAGACGGTAGAACTATGCGAATAGGGTTCATGAAACATTACTCTGACTATTTCACACTCCATGCAGGAGTCCCACAAGGCTCTGTACTATCTCCTACACTATATATCTTATACACGAATGACTTGCCTGAACCACTTTACCCTAATACTCTCACAATTTCTTACGCAGATAACATAACACAACTCACTGCACACGAAACTTCTCGATTCCTCACCCACAGAACACAACGAGAGGTCGATAGGATCACTGCATGGGAACTCCAATGGAGAATTAAAACAAATCCCCTTAAATCTAAGATCACCTTTTTCTTTAAAAGACGTGGAGTTCTCACCCTGTTGACCTCAAAACAAGCACCTCTCGTACACGTATACCACAAACACGCTCTGTTGTCGTCCTAGGTGTCAACTTGGACACCAGGTTGACAATCAAACCTCACATCAATTCTAAAACTGCTGTTGCTGATACTGCTCTCTCTCAGCTTTATAAGTTGCGAGGAGCTCATCCTGCAACTAAACTTCACCTTTATAAAGCCCTTATTAGGCCCCTCATTTCTTACTCTCCTCTAGCTCTATCACTATCTGCCAAAACAAATACCATAAAACTTCAGCGTGTCCAAAACCGAGCACTACGTTGGGTGTTGGGAGTGAAGTGGGATGATTTTGCAACCAGCGAATCTCTCCATCTCAGGACTAACACACCAGCTCTGAACGAATTTTGGAAGACACTTTCCGACAAACAAATTGACAGACTTGAGACTTACCATGAACATTGGACTGACTACCTTGATACCACAATAAAACGGCCTTATACCGAAGTCAACCTCTTCAAAGCTTTGAACGAACCTGCCCCTCCCCCCCGATACACACAAATTAGCCTCTCTTTTTACCACCTAATACTTCTTTTTAGAATGAACTAGTCTCAAACCAGATGTTTCCTTACTTATTTCTACCCGCCATCCTATGAGAGTCGTCCTTGTGCAGTTTCCGAGATGAAGCAACTTGTAGATGTCCTTGGCTCCACCTGAACACCCTGCCTTTGCCGATCTAAGCGTCCAGTCTTGCAGCAGAATACTACCTGTCACTATTAAGCCTCACAATGCCTTGCAGTTGGGTTTAGTCCTGACTCTATTTCTCACTCTAAAATATTTCCTCTCACCCATCTATTCTTCACCTATCCCCACTTCCCTCTCGCCCATTGTGGGTACTTACCTGTGAGTATTCGTTTCGTTTTCGCCAGTCACACATGAAACTTTAGGGCGGGTGGAGGACGACAAACAAAACAAACAAATTTTATTTCCTTGCAAGTTTACATTGAGGTTAAGTAATTACAATAATGAGTTGCAGTGCAAAGAGAGCCACTATCATGCCATTGCATTATGGGCAGACTAAATTTAATGGCTTACAGACTACTTAATACTAGAGAAATTGGTCATAGTTTGTTTAAGTTGTAAATCTGTTATTATTTATAGCAGTAAGTAAGTTTACTAAAATTACAATCTGGGGATATTACATTGGGACAAGTTGAAAGTATTTTGTAGATTGTTTATATCAATAGTAAATATTTAAATTATATTATGGGAATTATAACATTGTGCTTTGTTGAAAGTAGTTTATAGTATGAGAATGCTACAATTGGGTGTAAGGCAGTATTGTTTTGGGCAGGTATTTATACTACGATGTAGTATTTATTAATATGTGGACTTTGGTCATCTTGTTAAGAAGTTTTAAGATTTAGGTAATTGGGAGATTTTTTGATAAAATTAAATACATATTGAGTATTTAGTTTAGGGTGAGTAGGTAGTTTTTGAGAAAAGTCTTAAATTGATGTTCAGACTGGGTTACTTTAGTATTTACTGGTAATGAATTCCAAATTTTGGGGACCTTTATGTGCACAGAGTTTTTACACAGTGTGATATGGACACGGGGTACATCAAAAAGTGATCTGTGTCTTGTGTTATGGTCGTGTGTCCTGTTAAGGTTGGTGAGGAGAAGTTTGAGTGGAGGGTTTATGTTTGAGTGTAGTGTTCTATGTATGTAGTAGGCACAAGAATAAGTATGGATGTTCTTTACGCTGTACAGTGAAGTACTTTAATATTCAATAATACATTACGATGCAAATTAGATACATTTCACTGCAATAACAGCTATATCACTAGTGTACTAGGCAGTTACACGTGAGTCGTACAGATATCTAAGGTGACAACGGTCCACAGCGACCCCAAGCTCCACATAAGTACCCTGAAGTAGTAATGAATGCACATTCTTTGTACCTCGGGGACATGTGTAAAGGGCCTAGCCGATTACCTCCACCAGAGATGCACAATGCAACCATCTTCACACAATTGCCCATGTGTGATAGAGGTACGTAATATTAATTCAGATAACTAGGAATGAGATGGCAGGTTTCTAGTCTGGATTCCACACATGACTGGACATGGCTCACTAGCCTAACTGGTCATAAACCACAGACAACCTCTATTCTACACATGTGTAGTCGAAAGCCATTAAACTCCCATTAACTAATCATTTCGTACGTCATATATCATTAATGTTATCAATGCCGAACTTTACATAAATCATAATTATGCCCATCAGGCTATGCATAATTCTGCTTTTACTTTGTTACTGCCATCAAAAATATGTAAATGCTTCTAAATAAACAGTCTTCAACTCTTGAGTTGTGTATAATGCTGCATTAATTTTAATTTTATTTGTGCCCCTATTCTGCACTTTGTATTATTATTATTATTAATGAATCATTAATGCTTTTCCTAATGCTATCGTTTTTGCTTAGTTAAAAATACAAATAATAATAATAATAATCAGAGGGGCTTGTGTTGGTGTTTGAAGTCGAGGTGTGGAGGCACGAGTGAGAACATTGTATGATGGCGCTGGTAACTCGAGGATATGCGGAACTTGTGGTCTGTGCCATGCAAGTAGTCCAGGACCCCCAGCAGACCATAGCACTCATTGAACCTGTGGAGCAACCTTGAATAAACTCTCATTTACGATGAGCCGTCATGAACAATGGATTTAGATGTGCATTGTTTGAAAATTGTGTAGACTAACAGTAAGGGAAAGGCTCGCATTCTTAGAATGTGTGTGTGTGTATAATATATATATATATATATATATATATATATATATATATATATATATATATATATATATATATATATATATATATTATACATATAAATCTATAGGGGAAAGGAAGGCGGGGTAGGGGTCGTCCTAGAAAGGTTGGAGGGAGGGGGTAAAGGAGGTTTTGTGGGCGAGGGGCTTGGACTTCCAGCAAGCATGTGCGAGCGTGTTAGATAGGAGTGAATGGAGACGAATGGTTTTTGGGACATGACGATCTGTTGGAGTGTGAGCAGGGTAACATTTTCTGAAGGGATTCAGGGAAACCAGTTAATTGATTTAGTTGGACTTGAGTCCTGGAAATGGGAAGTACAATGCCTGCACTTAAAGGAGGGTCTGGGATAGTGACAGCTGGGAGGGACTATTCTCAGCTGTCGTATCTGAGCGCCTCTGTAAAGACAGTGATTATGTATGAGTGTGGTGAAACTGTTGAATGATGATGAAAATATTTTCTTTTTGGGGATTTTCTTTCTTTTTGGGTCACCCTGCCTCGGAAGGAGACGGCCGACTTGTTGAAAATATATATATATATATATATATATATATATATATATATATATATATATATATATATATATATATATATATATATATATATATATATTAACACATCGGCCGATTCCCATCAAGGCAGGGTGGCCCGAAAAAGAAAAACTTTCATCATTCACTCCATCACTGTCTTGCCAGAGGGGTGCTTTACACTACAGCTATAAAACTGCAACATTAACACCCCTCCTTCAGAGTGCAGACACTGTACTTCCCATCTCCAGGACTCAAGTCCGGCCTGCCGGTTTCCCTGAATCCCTTCATAAATGTTACTTTGCTCACACTCCAACAGCACGTCAAGTATTAAAAACCATTTGTCTCCATTCACTCCTATCAAATACACTCACGCATGCTTGCTGGAAATCCAAGCCCCTCGCACACAAACCTCCTTTACCCCCTCCCTCCTACCTTTCCTAGGCTGACCCCTACCCTGCCTTCTCTCCACTACAAATTTATACACTCTTGAAGTCATTCTGTTTCGTTCCATTCTCTCTACATGTCCGAACCACCTCAACAACCCCTCCTCAGCCCTCTGGATAATAGTCTTGGTAATCCCACACCTCCTCCTAATTTCCAAACTCCGAATTCTCTGCATTATATTCACACCACACATTGACCTCAGACATGACATCTCCACTGCCTCCAGCCTTCTCCTCGTTGCAACATTCATCACCCATGCTTCACACCCATATAAGAGCGTTGGTATAACTATACTCTCATACATTTCCCTCTTTACTTCCATGGACCAAGTTCTTTGTCTCCACAGACTCCGAAGTGCACCACTCACCCTTTTCCCCTCATCAATTCTATGATTAACCTCATCCTTCATAGACCCATCTGCTGACATGTCCACTCCTAAATATCTGAATACATTCAACTCCTCCATACTCTCTCCGATCTGATATCCAATCTTTCGTCACCTAATCTTTTTGTTATCCTCATCACCTTACTCTTTCCTTTTTTCACTTTCAATTTTCTTATTTTACATACCCTACCAAATTCATCCACCAACCTCTGCAACTTCTCTTCAGAATCTCCCAAAAGCACAGTGTCATCAGCAAAAAGCAACTGTGACAACTCCCACTTTGTATTTGATTCTTTATCTTTTAACCCCACACCTCATGCCAAAACCCTCGCATTCACTTCTCTTAAAACCCCATCTATAAATATATTGAACAACCACGGTGACATCACACATCCTTGTCTAAGGCCTACTTTTACTGGGAAATAATCTCCCTCTCTCCTACACACTCTAACCTGAGCCTCACTATCCTCATAAAAACTCTTCACTGCTTTCAGTAACCTACCTCCTATTCCATACACCTGCAACATCTGCCACATTGTCCCCCTATCCACCCTATCATACGCCTTTTCCAAATCCATAAATGCCACAAAAACCTCTTTACCCTTATCTAAATACTGTTCACCTATATGTTTAACTGTAAACACTTGGTCTACACACCCCCTACCTTTCCTAAAGCCCCCTTGTTCATCTGCTATCCTGCTCTCCATCTTACTCTTAATTCTTTCAATAATAACTCTACCATACACTTTACCAGGTATACTCAACAGACTTATTCCCCTATAATTTTTGCACTCTCTTTTGTCCCCTTTGCCTTTATACAAAGGAACTATACACGCTCTTTGCCAATCCCTAGGTACCTTACCCTCGTCCATACATTTATTAAATAATAGCACCAACCACTCCAAAACTATATCCCCGACAGCTTTTAACATTTCTATCTTTATCCCATCAATCCCAGCTGCCTTACCCCCTTTCATTCTACCCACTGCCTCACGAACTTCCCCCACACTCGCAACTGGCTCTTCCACACTCCTACAAGATGTTATTCCTCCTTGCCCTATACACGAAATCACAGCTTCCCTGTCTTCATCAACATTTAACAACTCAAAATATTCCCTCCATCTTCCGGATACCTCTAACTCTCCATTTAATAACTCTCCTCTCCTATTTTTAACTGTCAAATCCATTCGTTCCCTAGGCTTCCTCAACTTATTAATCTCACTCCAAAACTGTTTCTTATTTTCAAAAATTTGTTGATAACATCTCACCCACTCTCTCATTTGCTCTCTTTTTACATTGCTTCACCACTCTCTTAACCTCTCTTTTTCTCTCCATATACTCTTCCCTCCTTGCATCACTTCTACTTTGTAAAAACATCTCATATGCTAACTTTTTCTCCCTTACTACTCTCTTTACATCATTCCACCAATCGCTCTTCTTCCCTCCCACACCCACTTTCCTGTAACCACAAACTTCTGCTGAACACTCTTAACACTACATTCTTAAACCTACCCCATACATCTTCGACCCCATTGCCTACACTCTCACTAGCCCATCTATCCTCCAATAGTTGTTTATATCTTACCCTAACTGCCTCCTCTTTTAGTTTAAAAACTTTCACCTCTCTCTTACTTTACTGCTTCTATTTTCCTTGTATCCCATCTACCTTTTACTCCCACTGTAGCTATAACTAAAAAGTGATCTGATATATCTGTGGCCCCTCTATAAACATGTACATCCTGAAGTCTACTCAACAGTTTATCTACCAATACGTAGTCCAACAAACTACTGTCATTACAATGAAATATATTTTTTCCGTTAGGTTTTGCATCCTGTTTCGCTTATCCACGATTCTTCCATATATATATATATATATATATATATATATATATATATATATATATATAGCTCTGAGGCACCCACATCATCGTATGTCCTCGGATCATGGTACAACACCTAGCTCTGCTGGGTGCGTGATCTTTGTATGATTGTATGGTCCCATGGGTTTGAGCGTCATGAATTTTCGCTCACCATGAGGCGAGCTAAAACAACACAGGTTTGATCCCCCAGCTTGTCGCAGTGTTGTTATTGATTAAATACCACTCGTTTGTGGTTACATATATATATATATATATATATATATATATATATATATATATATATATATATATATATATATATATATATATATATATATATATATATATATACCTGTGTTGTTTTAGCCCGCCTCATGGTGAGCGAAAATTCATGACGCTCTAACCCATGGGACCATACAATCATACAAAGATCACACACCCAGCAGAGCTAGGTGTTGTACCATGATCCGAGGACATACGATGGTGTGGGTACCTCAGAGCTAATTTGGGTTTGTCATCAGCACCCAGCAAAGCTAGGTGTTTTACCTTGATCCGAGGACATACAGAGGTGTGGGTGCCTCTGATCTATATATTATTGTAACCACGAACGAGTGGTATTTAATAAATAACAAGCTCATGGAGGCTAGTACACCAAACGGAAAGGACAATGAAATTAGCTCAGAGGCACCCATACCACCGTATGTCCTCGGATCAAGGTAAAACACCTAGCTCTGTTGGGTGCTTGATTCTTGTAGAATTGCGTGGTCCTGTGGGTTAGACCATGTGATTTTCGCTCACCATGAGGGGGGCCAAAACGACATGGGTTCGAATCCTCGGCTAGTCGCAGTTGTTATATATACGTATATATTTTTTTTTTCAACAAGTCGGCCGTCTCCCACCGAGGCAGAGTGACCCAAAAAGAAAGAAAATCTCCCCCCAAAAAATACTTTCATCATAATTCAACACTTTCACCTCACTCATACATAATCACTGTCTTTGCAGAGGTGCTTAGATACGACAGCTGAGAATAGTCACTCTCAGCTGTCACTATCCCAGACCCCTCCTTTAAAGTGCAGGCATGGTACTTCCCATTTCCAGGACTCAAGTCCAACTAAATCAATTAACTGGTTTCCCTGAATCCCTTCACAAAATGTTACCCTGCTTACACTCCAACAGCTCGTCAGGTCCCAAAAACCATTCGTCTCCATTCACTCCTATCTAACACACTCACACATGCTTGCTGGAAGTCCAAGCCCCTCGCCCACAAAACCTCCTTTACCCCCTCCCTCCAACCTTTTCGAGGACGACCCCTACCCCATCTTCCTTCCCCTACAGATTTATACGCTCTCCAAGTCATTCTACTTTTTTCCATTTTCTCTAAATGACCAAACCACCTCAACAACCCCTCTTCAGCCCTCTGACTAATACTTTCAGCAACTCCACACCTCCTAATTTCCACACTCCGAATTTTCTGCATAATATTTACACCACACATTTCCCTTAGACAGGACATCTCCACTGCCTCCAGCCGCCTCCTCGCTGCAGCGTTTACAACCCAAGCTTCACACCCATATAAGTGTTGGTACCACTATACTTTCGTACATTCCCTTCTTTGCCTCCATGGATAACGTTTTTTGTATCCACAGATACCTCAACGCACCACTCACCTTTTTTCCTAAACGATGTTGTACCTCCCTGACCAGTACATGAAATTACCGCCTCCCTTTTTTCATCGACATTTAAAAGTTCCTCAAAATATTCCCGCCATCTACCCAATACCTCCAGCTCCCCATATACTAACTCCCCTACTCTGTTTTTAACTGACAAATCCATTCGTTCCCTAGGCTTTCTTACCTTGTTTATCTCACTCCAAAAAAAATTCTTGTTTTCAGCAAAATTTCTTAACAAGAGCCTCTCCTATTCTTTCATCTGCTCTTCTTTTGCACTCTCCACTCTCTTCACCTTTCTTTTACTCTCCATATACTCTGCTCTTCTATTAACACTTCTGTTTTGTAAAAACCTCTCATAAGCTAACTTTTTCTCCTTTATCACACCCTTTACTTCTTCATTCCACCACTCACTCCTCTTTCCTCCTGCACCCACCCTCCTATAGCCACAAACTTCTGCCCCACATTCTAATACTGCAGTTTTAAAACTATCCCAACTCTTCAACTCCCCCACTACTCATACTTGCACTAGGCCACCTTTCTGCCAATAGTTGCTTAAACCTCACCCTAATTTCCTCCTCCCTTAGTTTATACACTTTTACCTCTCTCTTACTTGCTGTTGCCATTTTCTTTTTGTCCCATCTACCTTTTACTCTAACTGTAGCTACAACTAAATAATGATCCGATATATCCGTTGCCCCTCTATAAACATGTACATCCTGAAGCCTACCCATCAACCTTTTATCCACCAATACATAATCTAACAAACTACTTTCATTACGTGCTATATCATACCTTGTATACTTATTTATCCTCTTTTTCATAAAATATGCATTACTTATTACCAAACTTCTTTCTACACATAGCTCAATTAACGGTTCCCCATTTACATTTACCCCTGGCACCCCAAATTTACCTACTACTCCCTCCACAACATTTTTACCCACTTTAGCATTAAGATCCCCAACCACAATTACTCTCTCACTTGGTTCAAAACTCCCCACACACTCACTCAACATTTCCCAAAATCTCTCTCTCTCCTCTACACTTCTCTCTTCTCCAGGTGCATAAACACTTACTATAACCCACTTTTCACATCCAACCTTTATTTTACTCCACCTAATCCTTGAATTTATACATTTATATTCCCTCTTTACCTGCCATAACTTATTATTCAACATTATTGCCACTCCTTCTTTATCTCTAACTCTATTTGAAACCCCCGACCTAATCCCATTTATTTCTCCCCACTGAAACTCTCCTACCCCTTCAGCTTTGTCTCACTTAAAGCCAGGACATCCAGCTTCTTTTCATTCATAACATCTACAATCATCTCTTTCTTATCATTCGACAACATCCACGCACATTCAAACATCCATTCAATATATAATATATATATATATATATATATATATATATATATATATATATATATATATATATATATATATATATATATATATATATATATATATATATATATATATATATATATATATATATATATATATATATATATATATATATATATATATATATATATATATATATATATATATATATATATATGTGTGTGTGTGTGTGTGTGCAAAACAACCACTATGAAAAATAGAAGAATTCCAAGCGCTTTCGTGACTACTTACATTATCATGGAACTATAAAAGAAAACATGACAAGAAGGCTTATAAAGGGGCAAGACTACACCTCAGTCACATACTAACAAAGACCACACCTCACAGTAGCGTGACATCGCCCGACTCTGTGAAGAGGACCTGAAACTCTTCCCAAGAATTAAGATTAGTCCAATTTATCATTAAATTCTTTTTCTAAATTTTATTAATTATAAATGAATCCAATTTATATAAACCAAAAGAAATATTCATATTATTTTCAAAATTACTTTTAATGAAACATGATTCTATTATATTCCTCTCAACCATGGACTTGCTTGATACAACTTTCTCAGCATTTTGAAAATCAATTGGATGGTTAAAATCTCTCACATGAATAGCCGCGCTGTATAACCCTTGTGGTTTAGCGCTTCTTTTTATTATAATAATAATAATAAATAGAGCATTAGAATCTTGTCCAGTTCTAATGCTATATTTATGTTGTTTTAATCTTAGTTCAAGACTTTTACCAGTTTGACCGTAATAAACTTTATCGCATATTTTACAGGGAATCTTATAGACACATCCGTCAGCATTTTGGGGGGAATTTTTTATGAAAAGTTTTTTTACTGTATCTAAGATTTTTAAATACAACTTTGATATTAAAATTCTTAAGAAAGGAAGGCATATCAACCAAGTTTTCATGGTATTGAATAGGGTTGGTTGTCCCTTTTTGGATTGTAAAAAGTATTTCTAGCTATTTTAAAAGATTTATCAATTACGTTTCTTGGGTATTTTAAATTATTAGCTATTTCATAAATTTTTGAGATTTCTTCATCTATGAACTCTGGACTACAAATACGTAAAGCTCTCAAAAACATTGAAGAGAAAACCGACACTTTAACTATATCTTGATGTGAAGAATAAAAGTGTACATAGGAACAATTATTTGTAGGTTTCCTGTAAATTTTAAATTTAAAATCAATGTTACCCTTAATAATAAAAACATCTAGGAAGGGCAATGAGTTATTTACTTCGAATTCAACAGTAAAATTTATAGAATGAGCTAAGCTATTTAACAAGGAAATGGTTTATGTCTACATTCTTAGGCATAAGGCACAAAATATCATTAACATATTTATACCACTTAGCTCTATTGGGAAGGATTGTGTTAAGCAATCTTGTTTCGAAAAATTCCATATATAAATTACTAAGAACAGGTGAAAGAGGATTTCCCATTCATAGTGGTTGTCTTGCATATTTTGATATCACCTGTTTACTGTGATCTTTTGCATAAATATATATATATATATATATATATATATATATATATATATATATATATATATATATATATGCGTGCAATGAGTGGGGAGCGTTGCCCACTGCACAGGATATATACATCGAGGGGTGAATGCCTCAGTGTGTATATATTCCAAGAGTTTGCTTTAATCCTAATTTTAAGAATTAAAGTTTTTTTGCCTGGTGGTAAATAAGATATATGCAGCCTCAATGACCCTCGCAAAGTCGATAGACTTGAAGCCCTATTAACCAACCTAACTCACTACGACTTACTTGAGGTGGTGGAAGTCGTGGAACTGAGGAGAGAGAAGGAAGGGTAGGTGGTAGCCACTGTGGTGAATGAGGGTGCCCAGGGTGGCAATGGTGGCCCACACCCAGAGGGTGGCAGGGTGGGCGGCCACTAACACAGGGCCCAGCATGAGAGGCACCAGGTTACACAACACGTGCTCCACCGGGTGGGCGTATGCCGCAGTAATGGCGATAGGACTCTTCCACTGGTGGTGGATCTTGTGCACGTGTGTGTACAGTAACCTCTGGTGGAACAACCTGGTGGTGATGAGTACAATAACCAGTGATGGAACAACCTGGTGATGGTGAGTACAGTAACCAGTGATGGAACAACCTTGTGGTGATGAGTACAATAACCAGTTATGGAACAACCTGGTGGTGATGAGTACAATAACCAGTGATGGAACAACCTGGTGATGAGTACAAGTGATGGAACAACCTGGTGATGAGTACAAGAGATGGAACAACCTGGTGATGAGTACCATTTATCACTGACAGAGTGATAAATGGTTTTGAAAACCGACGAGTTGAAGATTGAGACACTTATGCAAGATTGATGGACTGAACACATCGACTGATTACCTCAAATTCCTCCTCTCTTTTCACCTTTCTGCTTTGTATTGGACTGATGAAGCCACTGTGTAGCAAAACGTTTCCTTAATTAATAAAGATTCCCATATGTTGCACAAGTGTCTGAATCTTCAACTCGTCGGTTTTCAAAACTATTTATCACAATAACCAGTGATGGAACAACCTAGTGATGATGAGTACAATAACCAGTGATGGAACAACCTAGTGATGAGTACAATAACCAGTGATGGAACTGTACGGGTTGTACTTATAACGGCTGCACCACGGCTGTTCACGTGATTTCCAACCTCTGCCCATGTGATCTGGCATCAGCCAATGATAGGCCTGCCTTTTGAATGCCTCAGCGCCGGGCGGCCTAGTGTTCAGTTACCATCCAGACTCAGTGCAGGACAGACGGACACAGGCATAGGCTCTCAGCTCTTCCCATAAACTGGCTTACTTGTTGGCTTAATTGCAAAACCCAGATCAACTCTTCGGAGGTTTACTTGCAATTAGAAGCCAGAAAGACTGGAGACCCTGCTTCACAAGAGTCTTGGATGACGACACAGCTGAGGGTAGTGAAGTAACGGTTGGTTGGTATGACGCTGGAGGCACTGAACACCGGCTCTTCCTCTTCTTGTTAAATCTTCTCAGATTACACAAAATCTAGGCCCACAAGCTGTCAGTACAGTAACCAGTGATGGAACAACCTGGTTGTGATGAGTAAAACCAGTACCAGTAATGGAACAACCTGATGGTGATGAGTACAACCAGTGATGGAACAACCTGATGGTGATGAGTACAACCAGTGATGGAACAACCTGGTGGTGATGAGTACAGTAACCAGTGATGTGGAGGATGGGTACCAACGATAACGTGGACTGTATGTTACTTATCTTCTTGATGAATCCAAGATGTCGCAGCCACCACCAACACCTTCTCAGGGGATCCATATATTGCCACACTCTCCACAGGGCTGTATGGAAAAAATATCACATATGAGTACATAATTATTGCCCCAAAGGAGCGTATGTCCATATTTCAGTCTTAGATGGACTGAAAGGCGTTTTACTCACTGTTTTGGACTAAAAAGTCCACGCATAACCGCCGTCCCTAGGTAAAAAATTGAATGTTCTTGAATACAAGAACTGCGCAGTTCCCTGTTTTAACCAGATCATCCAATTCTTACCTTGCTCGTGTAACTTTGAGCGATGGTGTTGGCTCCACCATATACGGCGGAAATGCTGTCTTGATTGTAGAATGCCGCTGAAGAATCACCGTCTTGTTTCGATGGAGTTCACTTGCGATTGTCTCTACATTTCTCCTTTTGCAGTCTGAAGCTGCGCACACTTCTGAATATACTGCAATGTTGATGTTAATCACTAAACGCGCTGGAACAGAGTTCTTATCTTATTTCCCGACGTTAGTGGAGATTAAATGATATAACGGACGCGAACGAGTAATGTTTATGTTGATTTACGTCGCCTCGCGTCGCATGACGACTAGAGTCGTATGACCCGTTCTTGCGGTGGCCAAATTCAATCTGACCGCTCGTGCTGCTTTTGCAGCCTCGTGCAGCCATGTGGTGCCACGAGGTGCCTGGTGTTGCTGTGGTCAGCACAATTCTTGACACACTGTTGACAGTACATCTGGCATGAATTAAATTGTTTATGCAGCCAGACGCGCCTCCTCTGGCCCTTTCCTAAGGGTGGAAAGGGTGAGGGCCCTTACCAAGGGTAGTAAGGGCGCATACCCCCCTCCTTTGGAGAATTTTCTCCACACTGGGGGCAGCGAAATTCACTAAAGTGAACTACTCCTCACTTAACATTAATTTGATTTTCTCACTCGCCATCACTGCTGCTTGTCTTTTCTGAACAGCTTCAGTCTGTGTGGTTTCTGGAGAATCACTAATTTTATTTTTGTTTTCAACACTGTGTAATTCTAAGGCACTAATTTATCTATTGTAGCTTATTCACTACACCTTTGCTCAAAACATCAACTGTCCTGATGATTCCATTTGCATCAGGATATATGGTCCAATTTTT
>WNWK01017561.1:0-42167 GCA_009830355.1 Cherax destructor | reverse complement strand
AGGGGCCCCTTTGCTGAACAAGCTTGACCTGAATGAGCCGAAGGTGGAATTTCCCGGGCAGTCAAACCTGACAACGGCGAGAATACGATGGATGTGCCTCATGACAGTTAAGGCAAGAGGGAGGTAGAGTACAAGAAGAACTGGCATGGTCATCAGCACCACAGACTGGGCATTCGGCCATGGACCTGCAATATTTCGCTGGATGACCAAAACGCCAGCAGTTTCTACACTGCTGTGGTGTAGGGGTCACCTTTCGAACTTGTAAACATTGACCTGCAATGTAGACTGAAGGTGGAAGTTCTCGGCAGTCAAACGTTAAACGAGCTATATTGCAAGGATAACGTCTTCGCTTATTGGCAGGGAGGACAAAAGTGTCAACTTTAAGGATAGGGAGTTCTTGGAGCTCAAGCTGCTCTAAAATGTCATAACCACATGTCTGGAAATTCCGTTGGACAATGGTGTGGGGTAAAATGACAGAACCACAACAAGAATTGAGGGAATGATGCTTGTCAATAGTAACAGGAACAGTATCTATGGTTGTAAGAAGAGAAAGATCGCGAGCTTGGCTAGCATTCTGGACCGTGATGATGCGAGTGCCGCTCTTGAGAGCGTGAAATGAGATATCTACCAATATGGCATAGCAGAGCTTTATCGATACTATGATCTGAAAGATAGGTATTAGGAGAAGTCGGTCGTAGAGTAAAAAAAATTGTCCATTGAGTAGTGTGAAACAAAATGTCTAAGGGGAGTGCACGACGAGCTAGTCGTTTCTGAGACGAACGAGAAGGAAGTGTTGAATCGTCATGCAAGGGTCGTGGTCGTTTGTGCGCGGGACCGGGGGTGGTCCGACGTGTGACGGGCAGGCAATTCGAAAATTGCTGCACCGTTAAGGGAGAAGTCGGAATCAAGGTCAGAGAATAGCGAAGGTCAGACGTATCAAAAGGGCCAGTCGGGTCCCTGGTACCTGAAGCAGGTGACGAACCAGCACCAGTAAGAGGTACAGGGGTATTAGGGTTGTCCGAAGAGTTGTCCATTAACGAGGTAGGGTCAGAACTAGGTGTGGTATCAAGGGGCCCGGGGGTAGGTTCACAGATTAGAGCATCCATGGTTAGGTTACTCCTTTCTTTTTGTTTTTAAGAAAAAAAAAAAAAAGAAGAAAATAAAATAAAAATAAAAAAAAGAATAAAAAAGGGGCGTAAATCCCCTCTCCATGCCCAAGAGGACCTCAACACCGCAAGTAGTGCAGATGCTGCATGGAATCCGTGCCATACCCTACCCTTCATGCCAGTAAACCAGCAATCCGGGATAGCAACCTCACATCCACCGAGCCACCTCGGCGGACAAAAGAGAGGGCGGCCGGATATCCGCCACAAAGCATATCGCCTTCGGCCACCACCCCTGGAATCCGAAAGGTGGCCTCGAGAGATACACCTGTCGCCCGAAAGATACCCAAGGCCACCCCCCGGGAGACCGGAGAGGGATCGGGACATCCCCAGGCGATCCAGATTCCACGGCAAACTACACCACCGCCGAGAACCTCAACGGAATGGGATTGGACCACGGTACCCTTCCCCCTACCTAGGAACTAGAATGCCTGTGGAGAGAAGGTCCCAGGGTAAAAATGGGAAGGAAATAAGGAAGGGATGAGGAGGAGGAAAGGGACAAGGGAAGATGGGAAAGGGGAGGGGGGATTGGGGGGTAATTAGGTTCGGTTTGAGGAAGAAGACCAAGAGGTCCAATTCCTCAGACCGATAGCCTCTTTACCACGACAAGGAGCCCCCCTTAAAGAGGATACAGCATTAAGAAATAAAAAGTAGCAAAATGGCAGGTTGTCATGGAAACGCCTTCCGCAGCATCAAAAAGAATGGAAAAATAAATAAATGACTTTAGGAATAGTAAAGAAAATTTTCTAAAGCTTCTAATTAAAATTAAATAAAAATAAAAATTGGCTGATGTGGTTCCAGTATGATGTTATGGCAGGAGTGTATAATACCCAGGATGGTCTTCTGATGTTTGAAGAAATGGTGTAGATTATCATGTGTGGTTGCTGTATGACCCCTGTGGTTTAGCGCTTCTATTTGATTATTATAATAATAACAATATCCTGGGTGGTGGTGTTCTTACTATGTTCTGGAAACTCTTGTCAATACACACACAACCCGCACATATAAAAGAGAGGAGCTTACGACGACGTTTCGGCCCGACTTGGACCATTTACAAAGTCAATACTTTGTTGCAGCGCCACTATTAAGGTTTCTGAAAGAGTAGTAGTCTTAATATCCCACTAGGTCCAGTAGACAGGGATCTTGCTCACTGTGTGGAATAGACAAGGTGGACAGAGACAGGATGTTCCAGAGAGGGGACACAGAAACAAGGGGTCACAATTGAAAGTTGAAGACTCAGATGAGTCAAAGGGATGTTACGAAGTATTTCTTCAGTTACAGAGTTGTCAGGAAGTGGAATAGTCTAGCAAGTGATCTATTGGAGGCAGAAACCATACATAGCTTTAAGACGAGGTATGATAAAGCTCATGGAGCAGGGAGAGAGAGGACCTAGTAGCGATCAGTGAAGAGGCAGGGCCAGAAGCTGAGTCTCGACCCCTGCAACCACAAATAGGTGAGTAAATATTCTAGCGTCTACCCTGGATGACTAGGCCAGCAGCACAGCTGATAAAAAAAATACACTGGTTACCAAAAAGTTAAAGTACAACGTCATTGCTGGTAACCAAGAGAATATAAAACAACGAACAGTAATACTCCTGGTAGATCATCTTACCTGATCAGAGGAGTAGAGGTGAAGTGACGAAAAACTTCAACCCACACCAGGTGAGGTTCATACTACCAGGAGTAGAAATTAAAGCACATCAGACACCAAGAACTGGAGTTTCGACTCAGCCCGCTAGATGGAAGTGCGGGCAGTGACACGCTAATGGTTCCTGGATGTCTGAACAACCGTAACCCCACTTAATCCCGGCTTTTCTCTCACACAGATACAGTACAATAAGTATATCAACTTTCTCCTAAGTAGGTTATACCAGTGTTTCAGTTTTTAAGCAGATTAAAGGAGGCTCTAGTTTTGAAGCAGATTAAAGGAAGTTCTAGTTTTGAAGCAGATTAAAGGAGGTTCTAGTTTTGAAGCAGATTAAAGGAGGCTCTAGTTTTGAAGCAGATTAAAGGAGGTTCTAGTTTTGAAGCTAATTAACGGAGGCTCTAGTTTTGAAGCAGATTAAAGGAGGTTCTAGTTTTGAAGCAGATTAAAGGAGGTTCTAGTTTTGAAGCAGATTAAAGGAGGTTCTAGTTTAGAAGCTAATTAACGGAGGCTCTAGTTTTGAAGCAGATTAAAGGAGGTTCTAGTTTTGAAGCAGATTAAAGGAGGCTCTAGTTTTGAAGCAGATAAAAGGAGGTTCTAGTTTTGAAGCAGATTAACAGAGGCTCTAGTTTTGAAGGAGATTAAAGGAAGTTCTAGTTTTGAAACAGATTAACGGAGGCTCTAGTTTTGAAGCAGATTAAAGGAGGTTCTAGTTTTGAAGCAGATTAACAGAGGCTCTAGTTTTGAAGGAGATTAAAGGAAGTTCTAGTTTTGAAACAGATTAAAGGAGGTTGTAGTTTTGAAGCAGATTAACGGAGGCTCTAGTTTTGAAGCAGATAAAAGGAGGTTCTAGTTTTGAAGCAGATTAATGGAGGCTCTAGTTTTGAAGCAGATTAAAGGAGGTTCTAGTTTTGAAGCAGATTAAAGGAGGTTCTAGTTTTGAAGCAGATTAAAGGAGGTTTTAGTTTTGAAGCAGATTAACGGTGGCTCTAGTTTTGAAGCAGATAAAAGGAGGTTCTAGTTTTGAAGCAGATTAAAGGAGGCTTAAGTTTTGAAGCAGATTAAAGGAGGTTCTAGTTTTGAAGCAGATTAAAGGAGGTTCTAGTTTTGAAGCAGATTAACAGAGGCTCTAGTTTTGAAGCAGATTAAAGGAGGTTCTAGTTTTGAAGCAGATTAATGGAGGCTCTAGTTTTGAAGCAGATTAAAGGAGGTTCTAGTTTTGAAGCAGATTAAAGGAGGTTCTAGTTTTGAAGGAGATTAAAGGAAGTTCTAGTTTTGAAACAGATTAACGGATGCTCTAGTTTTGAAGCAGATTAAAGGAGGTTCTAGTTTTGAAGCAGATTAAAGGAGGTTCTAGTTTTCACACGGAAACAAAATCTGGGAATGTGTCAGGGATTTCACAAAACTCTGTTATGAAAATTACTAATGAGGAAAAAATCTAAATAACTGCAATTAATAAAAAGGTAAATAATAAAGTACCAATAAAACAAAACTTATATTAAATATAAGTAAAATAAAAATGACTATTATAATCAGGATAGTGATTATTCTTAAGCCTGAAGGGTTAATATACTAAGTAATTATAGGGGTGTTGGTGCTAGGTAGCGTTGGAGAGAAGTGGAAGATGTCTCCGGGAAGAAGCGTCATCTCGCGTTAATTATGACTGGTGATAGTCACTTGTTGATGCTGTTGGCTGATGTAGGTGCCTAGGTTGGAAATTAGCTCGCTAGGTGGGACACAACTCAATCGGCACCCATTTTTTTTTTTTTACATTTTATTAGGTTTTCGGTACATGTAATTCATATAAAAACACAAAACAATCAAAGGTGTATAAACGCAAAGAACATTAACAGTGAGTAAACCTTGCCAACATCAATGGAAATAAACGCTATGTCACAAATAACAGTCCAATACGAACTGCGTGCAAGGTGATAAAATTAACATACAGCTAAAGGTACACCCAGT
Organism: Cherax destructor; assembly: GCA_009830355.1. Lineage (NCBI taxonomy): Eukaryota > Metazoa > Arthropoda > Malacostraca > Decapoda > Parastacidae > Cherax > Cherax destructor. The sequence goes on along the minus strand of WNWK01017561.1, from coordinate 37,394 downwards.
GCCGAGACCCGACACCCATATAAATTCCTAGTAAGATATTTACCATAAACAGATATGAATCATCCTTACAATGCATTAAGGACTTGCATCCTACATATGCCACATATTTCCCAATAAGGGACCCCCCCCAACCTAACAATTTGCATTAACCTTATAATCTGTAAGCTCTATGTGCATGAAGTTACTTTTAACAAAAAGTATCCTAATAAATTCACACCAAAGCCCTCAAATTTTTGCTTTCATAGCCACAACAAACCCCTATACACACAATTATGCAAAATTAATACCAACACAAGTAACATCTATTACTTTTAATTTTAAATGTTGCATTAATACTAACAACACTTATACATGTGTAAAATCATGACCTACAACATGTGTGATATATACCTGATATATATCAGATTACCATCAACATGCCAGAGTATTTCAAAAGTAAATTACAATATAAGCTTCTGCCCCCCCCAAAAAAAAATATGTGGCCAACATATTATTCCTAAACTGTTAACATTGGAACCTAACTACAATGGAACAATGGTAAATTTGAATATACATACAACAGACTGTAACCCCCCCCGCTCATACTTTGTCTCAAACAATATTATATTAACCAACCCCGACTTTATATTAAGGTGCAACATGAACACGAACATGACCTTTCCATTGGCCTATGCACCGAAACCCACGGTAACCGCAACACATGTTTCAGTTACCCTGACCATCTACTGGTAGATACAAACCAACTCAACACATTCACACCAGTTACGACCCAAACACACTCCCCCCCCTCCCCGGCTTCAGAGGACCAGCCAAACCTATGTACAACCCCTGACTCTCTCCCTCCCCTTACCAACAAGACCAACATCCATTCCACCCATTCATACAACTCATCCACTACCTAAAAAACCTTAACGTCACTTGTCACAGCATAGAATGTCTACCGTCACCCAAAGTAATTAATACCTTGTTCTCCAATCACACGTCCCTATCTCCTATAAACAAACAACATTTCTTTCCCCTAGACCCCAACCCCACAGGTCAAGTCCACTCAAACCCCTCCAATCCTCTCAATAGCCCCTTGACACTTAATGATCTGTAATCCTCCGAAAATGCAGAACCCCAACCCTGCCCATATAACAAACGATTCCGACACTAGGTTCGGTATATATGAGCCACCACCGCCTTTATTATTTCCCTAATGCCCACCTCTCTCAATTTCCATGATACACAAACAAAATCCACCATGCAGTACATTAAACCCTTTTTGTCCCTATGACACACTTCCCAAATCCACGAAAATTGCCGTTAACAAAGGTACTCCCCCCCCCCAATTTCCTCAAAACCCATCCCATCCACCACCTTACCCCTTTCAATGTCTCACAAAAGTATATTGCATGCAATACGGTCTCCGGCATGCCACACCTCTCACAACCCCCATCTTTCACACAACCCATTCGAAATAAAATCTCCCTTGCTGCCACCGCCCCATGTAGGTATCTATACATCAGCTCACGATCCCTTCCCGATAAACGTAATTCCCGAAACCCCCACCAAAATTCCTTTCCAGTCATAAACTGGATATATCGCCTCTCCCTCCAGCACCCCCCACTCCCACCTCTTAACCTCATAAGCACAGCAACTTTTAAATTTTGCAGTTCCTTTATGACCATCATATTGCGCAGCTAATCCCTGCACTGTACCAGGTCCCTCCCCTCCCACCATTCACCCAACTCTCTCAACACACCCTCCACCCCGGCCTCTCACCCCCATCCCCTCATTATCACACAATGTTTCACATACATGCACATCAACCTCTTCTCCAGCCAAATCAGACCCAACTCCCCCAATAATATACCATTCCGTAGCCAATGCCTACCATTAGCCCAGATGAACTTAAATACCTTACGCTCCAGCCCTTCCACATCCCACCTCAATAAAGGATAAATATTAGCTACAAACCAAATCCTACTGTAAATCATTGTATTTACCGTTATGACCCTCTGCCTCAACGTGAGCTCACCCGCACGCCAACAATTTATACGCTCCATTGCCCGTTGCACAACGTTCCCCGAATTCACCTCTCTTGTCACGTCCCGATTCCCCGTGAACACTATTCCACATATTTTCACTTTGTCCATCACATTCCATCATCCAACTCATCACTTCCACACCGAACTCCTGCCGCTCCATGATTTCGTACATGCTCTCACGCTCTACACTATCATACGCCCCCTGCCAATCTAATGCTAGTACCCCTTCCCCTTCCACACTTTAAATAAAATCCTTAATGTACTCATGACCCGCCACCACTCCCCTACCTGGAATCATCCCCTGTCCTACCTCAGTCACCCTCCCTAATACCCTTTTTAATCTATTACCTAGAATCTTTGCAAGTATTTTATAATCAGAATTCATTAGTACCAAAGGTCTGTAATTCCCCAAAGTATCTCCTACCTTCACCTTCCATACTAGAACCACCACTCCCAATCCCATATCCCTTCCCATCACCCCGTCCTCTTTCATCCCATTCATCACACCAACCAAACAGTCCCTCATGACGTTCCAATTTTCCTTATAAAACTCGTTCGCTATACCATCTATTCCAGGGGCCTTTCCTCTACTTAACCCATCCACCGCCTCCCACACCTTCCCTTCACTAATCATCCCCTCCAACTCCTTCCGCCCATTTCGTCCCAACCTCTCCACGATTCCCCCTAATATTAAATCCTTGTTCACCTCACTCACCCCTTTGCGACACATATGCTTGGCAAACCACTTATCCACATACACGTTCATACCCTCTGTGGTACAAATCCGCATTCCTTCATCATAATTCTCCAATCCTTCATCCACCTCCAAGAACTCCACTGTCATCCTATCCTTTCGCTTCCTACACTTACCCAATACATATTTGGAGGGTTTATCCCCCCACAACACGTCATCCAATCCTGCGTTCATCCTGCATGCCCCGAAATTCTCATTCTGCAGCGACCACAACCTTTCCTTCAATGTCCGTATTTCCTCAGTTAGTCTGTGTCCTCCTCTTAAGTAACAGTCCGTCAATAATCCCTCCAAGTAGTTTTGCATGCTATAACGCCATCCTACCTCTTCTTTGCCCAATCTCTGATAGTATGCTTTAATGCCCCTCTTACCCACCTCTACCCACCAATCCACCATAGCCCCCCCAACAACCTCCCATCCCACAACCCTCCACACCAATCACTAAATTCCACACATCTACCTTCACCACTCAAAAGCTGAACATTTAATTTCCAATACCCCTTACCCCACCGCACCACACCCGACCATTCCACCTCCACCAACACTCCCTGATGATCTGTAAAACCCACATCTAAATATTGAACCCCACCCACCACCACACTCCCCATTACATAAATTCTATCTAGCCTAGCCCCATACCCTCTTCTAACAAATGTATGCTCTCCCGCCCCTCCTACCCCAATTACATCCTTGAAACCTACACACCTAAGTAAGTCCCTCAGAGCCTGCAAAACCCACCCCCTTCCCTCGGCTCTACATACCTTTCCCTGATGACACAATTAAAATCTCCCCCAACTATGGTTACACTAGGCAAATCCCTACATGCGTAAATCATATGCTCCCTCACAAAATCCACCTTCACCTGTCTGGAAGACTCTGCCGGCATATACACTCCCAAAAAGCATACCTTCACCCCCCATTCTCCCTCCACCCTCACCAGTCTGCCCCCCCCACTCTCCTCCCATCGCAAAGGCTTGAATGGGCTTGACACCGCTACCAGTACTGCCACCCCACCCTTTAATCTGCTTGATGAACTAGCAAATACCCTAAAACCATCCAATACCAAATCTCTACCACACCTATAATTATGCTCCTGCAAAAACCCCATAGTCACACCATACCGTCTCAACGTACACTCCACCCAATCTCTTTTAATATCTGCTCTCAACCCATTTACATTTAATGTTAAACACTTGAAATTAAAGACAAAGGTTTGCCCTTCGGCCTTGGTGGAAGTTGCGACCCAGATTTCCCTTTACTCTGCAATTTGCCCACCTTCTTCCCACCCTTAATAATTCCCTGATCTTGCACCAATCCCAAGTCTTTCTTAGCAACTTCCACCAGAGGTTTCTTGCAAATCCTCTGGGCCGGGGTCAGCACGTCATCACAATCAGACAGTGTGCCAGACCTCTTGCGGGTCCCCTTCACAACTTCCACACCACTTGCACTATCAATCTAATGTACCTCCGCCTGCACTGTCTCCAACACTAACTGTTTGTCATTCAAACTGACATTCACCATGCCCTCCACCATATCCATAGTGTCTTCCATACCATCAGTGGCTTCGACACTTAACACCGGTAGAGGTCCGTCCAGAATGTCCCTTAATACCTGTTCCAAAGTCACTTCCTCCACAGGGCTCTCCTGGTTGCCACCTTCAACCACCGAAGGCGCCGTTTCCTGTGATATCGTCTGACACACCACCTCTGCACCTTCGACTATCTCGTTCCACAACTTTGGTTGTTTCTCCGACTGTTCCTCTTCTCTTTGCACATTTCTCTGCACTGTCACGTTCATTCCACGATATCCCCCATTCATTCTTGGGCCCGACCTCTTCAAGCAGTTGGTCGCTACATGCTCATATGCCCCGCACAGATGACAGGTCCTGCGTTGCCCCATGTAGGTGACATATACCTGCGTCCTAAAATCCGGCAATACAACGTACGACGAGATGGGATGTCGCAAGGTCATCTTCAAGGCGAAAGACCCCTCAAAGAGCTCCATCAGCGGGCCCTCACTCCACTTGCCAGGGGTAGCTGCATGTATGACGCCGTACGCCCCGAAAACTGCACTGATGTCCACTGCATTGGCCTCGAATGGGACATTCCTCACTCAAACCCAAGTGTATGTCCTCGAGACGTCCTTCAAGCGTACCTGGAGTCCTGTGTGCATGGTGTACACACTATCTTGATGCATATCCACCAGCCATTCGTACATCATCTCCGCCATTTGAAGTTTCACAAACACTCTATTCATCCCGTTCAAGGCCACTCCATATAAATCCTCTGTATCAAGTTCATATATATCTCGTAGGATCGTGGGTAAGACTGTTCTGGCCATGGCAGGGTTGATAACTCCTGTAACCAGATCCACACAAACTGTGTTCAACCGTCTCCTCCCGGCTGCTGCAATGTTGGTGAAAATCAAAGTGCTGTCAAGAGCCGCCAGGGGTCAGGCCAGAGCACGGCACAGCCTCTCACGATCAGAGCTGGGTGGCGAATAAGGTTCTAGTTTTGAAGCAGATTAAAGGAGGTTCTAGTTTTGAAGCAGATTAACAGAGGCTCTAGTTTTGAAGCAGATTAAAGGAGGTTCTAGTTTTGAAGCAGATTAAAGGAGGTTCTAGTTTTGAAGCAGATTAACAGAGGCTCTAGTTTTGAAGCAGATTAAAGGAGGTTCTAGTTTTGAAGCAGATTAATGGAGGCTCTAGTTTTGAAGCAGATTAAAGGAAGTTCTAGTTTTGAAACAGATTAACGGAGGCTCTAGTTTTGAAGCAGATTAAAGTATGTTCTAGTTTTGAAGCAGATTAACAGAGGCTCTAGTTTTCACACGGAAACAAAATCTGGGAATGTGTCAGGGATTTCAAAAACTCCGTTATGAAAATTACTAATGAGGAAAAATTCTAAATAACTGCAATTAATAAAAAGGTAAATAATAAAGTACCAATAAAACAAAACTTTTATTAAATATAAGTAAAATAAAAATGACTATTATAATCAGGATAGTGATTATTCTTAAGCCTGAAGGGCTAATATACTAAGTAATTATAGGGGTATTGGTGCTAGGTAGCGTTGGAGAGAAGTGGAAGAAGTCTCCGGGAAGAAGCGTCATCTCACGTTAAATATGACTGGTGATAGTCACTTGTTGATGCTGTTGGTTGATGTAGGTGCCTAGGTTGGAAATTAGCTGGCTAGGTGGGACACAACTCAATCGGCACCCATTAGTTTAAAATGGGTACCTGAGTGTTAGTCGACTGGTGTGGGTCGCATCCTGGGACAAAACTGACCACATTTGCCCGAAATGCTCAGCATAACAAGCGGCTTTCTATACAGTAGTATGTCATTGATGTTAGTTAGGCCTGTATACCATGTACATGTACTTGTAGAAATAATGATATTATATTATTATTAGCACAACGTAACTTCCCTCCACACGCACGAGTATTGTAAACTCTGGTAACAGCGGCAGCAGCGTGACGGAGAGTGGTAGAGGAGCGGCGACTCCTCTGGTATCAATTGAATATCTCTGCACTTTACGCTCAGCCACTGTAAAAGCTGACCAGGCAAATGTGACAGGCTAGAGCAGGTGGGATTCCTGTAGTGAAGCAAGTGTCACCTGATGCTCAGCTTATAAAGTAATTTATCCAGAGGGCGTTGCAGGTGGTGAACTCTCCAAACTCTGGTAAGCGATCATTCCCAAAGACACTTCCCTAATATACCTAATTTACATAACCTTGAAGTTTTCCCTTATAGAATGACCTATGTAGCATTGTACATAGAGCACCCACCCAAACGCAAACAAATAGCTCCTTGAACCTTGCCTTATACAGTACACCAGTGTTGAAAAGACCCAGGCCGGGACATGTACAAGCGAAGCATTCATGTTCAAGTGTTGAAAATTTGAAGCAGATTGAATAGGTGTTCTAGAATAATAAACAAAAATTTAGGAAAAATAATGGAAAAATGTTGTCGAGAATGGTCCAAAAACATAAAAGACTGTCCTCGCGATTTTTTTCAGTCTTCCTAGTCATTTACACCATTATTTAATTTTTTTCTACAATCTTTTAAGAAAAAATAATTTATTTCTATTTTTTTAAGATAATCCAGTATGATAAAATTGGTTTAAAAATTGGCAAACTGGCATTCATACAGCCTCAATTCATTATAAAAAATACTTCCAATTAAAATACAACAGTATTTAGGGTTTGAAGCCGATAAGAAACATTCTCTAGAGGGTGGTTCTGTGTCTGCTTGCGCTTGTTACTTTGCCTTTTTCCGGTTGTCCTCTGCTGATTCTGTTCTTATCTCTCTTCCTAGCCCCTTTAATTTCTATGTCCTTTCCCTCAGCTGCTGTCGTTCTGTTCTTTTTCTGTCTCGGTCCAGGATCACCCTCTTTTATGCTAACTATTCCTTCAGCCGTGGCTTCTCTTGTGTGTGTTGTATGAAATAAAGGCAGTGTATTTGTGGGTACGACTGGATAGGGTTATTGGTCCCTGGTTCAGTTGTGAATTCAGCCTGAAGCCTGACGCTCCACTCCAGGTGTAACTTCAATCAATGTAGTAGGCAGTGTGATGATTGTCATATCAGACAGTTGCTATGGTAGGTCTCTGGTCGTGGTAGTGCCACCTCTATGCAAGTGTATACACCTGAATGCATTCACCAATACTCACGTGGTAGTGTTGAGGTGGGGGATACCTGAGAACTACCCGTGTAAGTCACGCAGCTGCCTGCTCCAGGTAGTGAGTCCCTTGCCTCTGTGAGTCGCATGGTGTGGTAAGGTAATTCACTGTGCAAGGACCCGGAGGGACACGTGCCCTTCTCACAATGAAATGTGACTGCGGCTCCCAGCAGCGGCGCAGCCTTCCCCAGGGTGCCTTTGACGGAAAGGAACGTGCCTAAGGCGTTTTATTTATTATGGGAAGTGTAACTACTGCCTTAAGTTAAACGACTATCTCTAACTTAGCCTAAATAAATGTAGTATTAAGTTGCAATTGGGCGTGTACTTTATTTAAATAGCTACTAGCTAAGTCTAAGTAATAAGTCTATGCAGGAGCCGGCACCTCATAGGCGTCGTCCCCCCCTTCCCTACATTCCCCCACCTGGGGGGGGGGTGAGTTTAAAGGATTCTGGAAAATACCGATATTTTCCTCATGTGTACTCACCTAATTGTAGCTGCATGGGTTGATTCATAGCTCCAGGCCCCGCCTCTTCACTGGTCGCTACTAGGTTCACTTTCTCCCTGCTCCATGAGCTTTACCATACCTCTTCTTAAAACTATGTATGGTACTTGCCTCCACTACCTCACTTTCCCGACTATTCCACTTACTGACAACTCTATGGCTGAAGAAATACTTCCTAACATCCCTGTGACTCATCTGAGTCTTCAACTTCCTATTGTAGTATCCTGTCTTTGTCCACCTTGTCGATTCCTCTCAGTATTTTATATGTCGTCATGTCTTTCTTGTTCCTCCTGTTCTCCAGTGTCGAGTTTAACCTCTCCTCGTAGGACATGATCCTTAGCTCTGGGACTAGTCTCTTTGAAAACTTTTGCACTTTCTTTAGTTTCCTGACGTGCTTAGCCAGGAGCTGCATACTCTGATATGGGCTCGACGTACACGGTGTACAGGGTCTTGAACAAATCCTTACTGAGGTTTGCTAGTCGCCCATATGCTGCAGCAGTTATTTGGTTGGTGTGCGCCTCAGGAGATATACTCAGTATTATACACACTCCAAGATCCTTTTCCTTGAGTGAGATTTGTAGTCTTTAACCCCCTAGACTCTATGCTGCGGTTTTCTTTGCCCTTCCTTGATCTTCATGACTTTGCACTTGGTGGGGTTGAACTCCACTAGCCAGTTGCAGGACCAGGCCTGTAGCCTGTCTAGATAACTCTGTAGTTCTGCCTAATCCTCCTCCGACTGAATTGTCCTCATTACCTTCACATCGTCTGCAAACAGGGACACAGCACTGGTCCTAGGACTGACCCCTGTGGAACCCCACTCGTCACAAGCGCCCACTTTGACACCTCGTCACGTGCCATGACTCGCTACTGCTTTCCCCTCAGGTATTCTCTGATCCATTGGAGTGCCTTCCCTGTTATACTTGCCTGGTTCTCCAGCTTTTGCACTAGTCTTTTGTGTGAAACTGTATCAAAAGCCTTCTTACATGTCCCCCAAAAAACGAAATCTACCTACCCCTCTCTCTCTTGTTTTACTGCTGTCACCTTGTCATAGAACTCTAGTAGGTCTGTGACACAGGATTTCCCGTCTCTGAATTCGTGCTGGTTGTCGTTTATAAGCTAATTCCTTTCTAGGTGGTTCCACCACTCTTCTCCTGATAATCTTCTCCATGAATTTGAATACAATACCTCAAACTGCCTTTGAGGTATCTAGCTCGCTTAGCAGCATTTTCAAGGTTGTATGTATTGTGTCGAACACTTTATGGTGTACCCACCTCTCCGTCTTTCTGGAGTCCCTTCTGTCTCCTCTGTGATCGCTTCTTTGAATCTCATGTTGAGCTCCTCACACACTTTACTGTCATTTCTTGTGACCTCCCCTCCTTCCTTCCCCAACCTTCCTTCCTCAACAACAGTCCTTGACTGTTGTTTTCCTCCTGATGTGGCTGTGCAACAGCTTTGGGTCAGATTTGGCTTTCGCTGCTATGTCATTCTCGTATTGTCTTTGGGCCTCCCTTCTTACCTGTGCATATTCATTTCTGGCTCTACGGCTGCTCTCCTTATTCTCTTGGGTCCTTTGCCTTCTATATTCCTTCCATTCTCTAGCACACTTAGTTTTGACCTCCTTACATCTTTGGGTAAACCATGGGCTCATCCTGGCTTTTTCGTTATTCCTGTTACCCTTGGGTACAAACCTCAACTCAGCTTTCTTGCATATTATTGTCATATATTCCATCATCTCGTTTACTGACTTCCCTGCCAGCTCTCTGTCCCACTGAACCCCGTGCAGGAAGTTCTTCATGCCTGCGTAGTTCCCTTTCTTGTAGTTTGGCTTCTTTCGTCCGGCCCTTCCTGCTTCCTCCTCTACTTGTAACTCTATTATGTATTCGAAACTCAGAACCACGTGATCACTGGCCCCAAGGGGTCTTTCATATGTGATGTCCTCAATTACTCAATTACCACCTTGGGACCTCCAGACTGAAGCGTTCCTATTATGTAATCTCTTGCTTCTCCTCTGTCTCCTCTCTCCAGCTCATCAAAATCCCATCGGTTTTTGATGAGCAGTGCCACTCCTCCACCCCCTCTGTTCCCTCTGTGTTTTCTCAGTATGTGTGTGTGTGTGTGTTTCTGTTTATTTGTGTATGTGCATGTACATGTATGCAGTCGTGTACTCACCTATTTGTGGTTACAGGGGTCGAATCTTAGCTCCTGACCCTGTTCTCTAGTCGTGTATGCCTGTGCATGTGTGCGTGCACATGTTCTTAGATTTTAATAAGAACACTAATAATTTAAAAAGAATATTAATTTCCTGTTCTTTCAAAGACTAGGATATGAGGACTGGTAGGAGAGGTTAAGGCAGACCTGGTAGGAGAGGTTAAGGCAGACCTGGAAGGAGAGGTTAAGGCAGACCTGGAAGGAGAGGTTAAGGCAGACCTGGAAGGAAAGGTTAAGGCACACTAGAAGAAGAGGTGAAGGCACACTGGAAGGAGAGGTTAAGGCAGACCTGGAAGGAAAGGTTAAGGCACACTGGAAGAAGAGGTTAAGGCACATTGGAAGGAGAGGTTAAGGCAGACCTGGTAGGAGAGGTTAAGGCAGACCTGGAAGGAAAGGTTAAGGCAGACCTGGAAGGAGAGATTAAGGCAGACCTGGAAGGAGAGGTTAAGGCAGACCTGGAAGGAGAGGTTAAGGCAGACCTGGAAGGAGAGGTTAAGGCAGACCTGGAAGGAGAGGTTAAGGCAGACCTGGAAGGAGAGGTTAAGGCAGACCTGGAAGGAAAGGTTAAGGCAGACCTGGAAGGAGAGGTTAAAGCAGACCTGGATGGAGAGGTTAAGGCAGACCTTGACGGACAGGTTAAGGCAGATCTGGAAGGAGAGGTTAAAGCAGACCTGGATGGAGAGGTTAAGGCAGACCTTGACGGACAGGTTAAGGCAGACCTGGAAGGAGAGGTTAAGGCAGACCTGGGAGAGGTTAAGCAGACCTGGAAGGAGAGGTTAAGGCAGACCTTGACGGACAGGTTAAGGCAGACCTTGGACAAGAGACGAGGTTAAGGCAGACCTGGAAGGAGAGGTTAAGGCAGACCTTGACGGACAGGTTAAGGCAGACCTGGAAGGAGAGGTTAAGGCAGACCTGGAAGGAGAGGTTAAGGCAGACCTGGAAGGAGAGGTTAAGGCAGACCTTGACGGACAGGTTAAGGCAGACCTTGACGGACAGGTTAAGGCAGACCTGGATGGAGAGGTTAAGGCAGACCTTGACGGACAGGTTAAGGCAGACCTGGAAGGAGAGGTTAAGGCAGACCTGGAAGGAGAGGTTAAGGCAGACCTGGAAGGAGAGGTTAAGGCAGACCTGGAAGGAGAGGTTAAAGCAGACCTGGATGGAGAGGTTAAGGCAGACCTTGACGGACAGGTTAAGGCAGACCTGGATGGAGAGGTTAAGGCAGACCTTGACGGACAGGTTAAGGCAGACCTTGACGGACAGGTTAAGGCAGACCTTGACGGACAGGTTAAGGCAGACCTTGACGGACAGGTTAAGGCAGACCTTGACGGACAGGTTAAGACAGACCTGGAAGGAGAGAGGAACTATGGAGTGAGGAGTGCCCCTGCATGTGAAGAAGACTGAGATGAGGGAGCGAGCAATATATTCCCTCAGACTCACAAGAGAATTAATCTCTTTAAAAGTTATTTTAAAGATGAAATGATATTTTCTTGTATTTATATCAAATATTGTTGTGACATATATTACCGCCACGTGACATCAGTCACTGATTAGTGAGATAATCCTCTGGTGAATAAGAGAATTAGTTCACTGATTAACGAGATAATCTGATAATGAATAAGAGAATTGAGGTGGTGATGAAACAAGATTGAAGACGAAGGTGTGAATATATTACCTCCAGTCTGAAGGGAATGACAGCAAACAGCATATGCAGAGAAAATACCAAGTGAATGTAAAGGATATGTGTTTTTCCTCTTCTTCCTCCTCTTCCTCTTCTCTCTCCTTTTCCCCTACTCTTCCTTGCCCTTTTCTCCACCTCGTCCTCCATCCCCATGCTGTTACCATTATAGTATCCCCTAGTGTTAGTCCCCCAGTGTTAGTTCTCTAGGGAAACATATTTGAAGGACCATATATACACCACCATGTTGAAGGACCATATATACACCACCATGTTGAAGGACCATATATACACCACCATGTTGAAGGACCATATATACACCATCATGTTGAAGGACCATATTTACACCACTACCAGGTAACAAAAAAACTGTAAACATGGTCGTAATTTGACTTGGAGCTAAAATAAACACAGCAGTAGTCTTTAAATTGTATTTTCCTTCACCAATTATGAATATATGTATATACATTATGTACAAGAGTTTGAAATATAAGTGTACCACGGTAATCAAAGGCAAAGACCAAAACAAGAGAGAGAGAGAGAGAACCGTGAGCAACCAGCAGCTATGTGAGTCTGGCAAGTGCTGACTGTGAGTGATACCACGTCACCTCAGCTCTTGGCAGACCCATCTGTGATTGGTTAATGAACCAAGGTACTGATTTAACGATGGGGCCCCGAAAGATCGTTAAACCCTTAACACCTGGTTCGCTGGTTGGCAGGCAGCCTATATAGGAGTGTGTACATACGCCGAATAAAGTGTAACATATTCTTCGCATGCCACAAGGACCATATATACACCACCCTCATGTTGAAGGACCATATATACATCAACCTCTGGTGTTAAACACATCTGTTTGGAGTCGAGATCCTTATTATTTGAGGAGGAATTCATGTCAATTATTTTCAATGAAAGTGATATGTGTAGTCATTCTTGAGGAAATTGGAAAGAAACTTCTTGATGGGTGAAGTGAAACTAAGACATTGATGATGAATATAGACAAACTATATATATTGTAAATACATGTTGTTGCAAATACACGTACTTATGCAAATGCATTTGTATTATTAACAATAAAATTCTGCATGATTTTTGCTTGTAATTATTTTCACCAATTTTTACATTGATTTGACCCATATATTTATTTAAAATCCCCTAATAAAAGCCAATTAAGTTATATTGCATCGTGCATAATAGAAGAACTTTTGAATAATGAACTGAAGAAACGAAAAAATGTGTTCATTTAAGTTTCCTTAGAAATCTAAGTGGTATTGTATGGAGGATATGGTATACAAACTTTAAATAAGGAATTAAAGATATAAGAAAAATATAAAATACAATCAAAAGAATTGAAGCAGGTGTATCTTCACCTCATCTGTCTGCTGTATATAACCCTCCTCCATGCATATTCTGTATTTTTATCAAGATTGATGGACTAAACACATCGACTCCGGACTGAGGGACTGATTACTTCAAACTCCACCTGAAGAAGCCACTAGCTAATGGAACAATTCCAGAATTAAGGTACCTGCCCACTCGCCCGTTGACAAAAAAGAGAAACTGAAGCCTAAGCCTCAAACAAGACCTCCAATGCATAGCTAAATCTACAGGCACCTAAATGCCTCCGATTTCCAGAAAAGTTATGCCTCGTCGGTCCATCACCTTCCTTACAACTCTAGCAGATGACACTAACTTTAGAATCACCACTGCCGATACAGGAGGTGATGTCGTCATCTTGATCATTACCAACTACAGATGTAGATGAATGGTTCAGAGAACCGACAAGTTATAAATTAGACACATATGCAACATTTGGGTATCTTTATTGAGGAAACGTTTCGCCACACAGTGGCTTCATCAGTCCAATACAAAGTAGAAAGGTGTAAGGAGAGTAGAAGTTTTGAGGTAATGAGTCCCTCGGCCTGGAGTCGATGTGTTCAGTCCATCAATCTTGTAGAAAGTACTGCATATGTCCGTAGAGGCGGCTTATATACTGTAGTCAGGTGAGGTGAAGCAGCAGGAGGCGGGGTCATAGTGGTACCATCCACTAGTCGAAGTAGGTCTTCGTCCAAAGGTTGGACAAGTGTTGAAGAATTCGTTTGTATTAAGATCCCAAGATGTTGCTGTGTCAGACAGGATGTAGATGAATGGTTCAGAGAACCGACAAGTTATAAATTAGACACATATGCAACATTTGGGTATCTTTATTGAGGAAACGTTTCGCCACACAATGGCTTCATCAGTCCATACAAAGGAGAATCGTGAAGAACAGGAGGAGTTTGAGTGTCTAATTTATAACCAACTACAGATCCAAGATGCTTAATATACTCAACGACCTGAACATCTACGAGCCTCCCACAAACTATCAGGGATTCTAACCAAACACCTAGCAAAACTCTTAGGCACCATCGTTATGCACATCTTCAACATTCTGGTGATGTCAACTTCATCTGGAAAATAAACGCCAGAAAAAAAAACCCTCTTCAGTTTATATAAATGAACATGAAAATGGAAGAACTTCGAGCAACTCTACCAGCAGGTTAAAGAGGAGCTGGAGGCCAGACGAGAGATACGGCGACTTAATAAGGAAAACAAGAGGATTCGTAGTAATTCTCTTGTTGTGAATCCTCAGGTCAAGGAAGGAAAGTGGACAGTGACTGGGCAGAATGGAATGAAGCTGAAAATCAAAAGGAAGGATGGAGAGATGGAAACGATGATGATCCAAGAGACTGCTGTGGGAACCTTCTCTGTGTTGCCTGACGAATGTGAAGGACACAACGAACTACATTAGGGCAGTCGGATTTGGTTTATTGATATGGCTTTTTACTAGAAGGATAGGAATAGGAGACAGAAAATTTGCTTTCTTCGGACTGGATTGCAGGATATTGTCAGCCATCTTGACCGCATTATGAATGGTAATGGAATCAGTCTCATTATCTGCCTCATTGCTGGAAGCAATGAGACAAGTATCGAAGGAAGGATTTAGTTAGCAAGTATAGGACAGCAATAGAAATAATTACAAAGTAAGGAAGGTGCCCTGTAATATGTGGCATATTGCTGAAAATGGGAGTTGGGAATGAATGGCTGTCCAGGTAATTGCTGGCTGGACAAACACTGTAAGGATATTGTAGTACAATTCATTTCTATGACAGACATTGTATGTATGCCACGGGTGGGACTCATTTATCTAGGGCTGGGGTAAGGACATTAGCTAGTTAAGTGGAGGGAGCTGTTAGAGCTTTAAACTAGTAATAGACGCATGGGGCAAAGCAATAAAATATGGTACAACAGAAGAGAGCAATGTGAATTATCAGGGTAACGACATTGTGAGTTTTGGATATTCAAGTCATAGGCAAAAATGAGGTAGAGTTATTGGTGAATATTGGAAAGTCAGTGGCACTAGAGATGATAGAGGAGCGGGGATGAGCAGAAAGAAGGAAAAAGGAGAGAATTTCTGAATACATATTATGCAAATAGTTGTAGCACTAGAAAGAAGAACGAGTTGAGATTGTTGCAAATTCTGGTAATATTGACGTATTTGCCATTACTGAGACGTGGTTTAAAATGAAGAGTCGGGACAAACCTGTCGAATGCCACATTCAGGGTTTTAAATTGTTCCTCATTGGTGGAAATAACGGGAAGGAAGGTGGGTGGCACTATATGTTCGAGAACACTTGAATTGCTGCATAAAAATGGGTATTAGAACTGAAAGAACACAGGCAAAATCTGTCTGGGGAGAATTTTTGGTGGAGCATAAAAATAATTATTTTAGCTAGGAAAGGAACCAAGAGAGAGACTACTTTGGGAGGAAATTAAGGCTTGAGGACACGATAATAGGGGATTTTAACTTTAGTCAAATTGGAATTCCTTGACTGAAAATTTTGAGTCAAACGACTTCCTAGAACTAATTCAAGACTTTCTTTAAACAGTTTGTGACTCAACCAGTGAGGGAGAAAATAATTTGTTCGATTTAGTTCTGGCAAACAAGGAAAGCCTTGATAATAATCTGGAGATCACAGAAGAACTTGGTACGGTCGATCATAAATCGATCACATTTAACATTGAATGGAAGTGAAGATAATTCAGTAAGGTTTATAATTCTGTAAAGCATTTGAGATAATTGATTATGATAAAGAATGCGATATTGTTCATTTGAATCTCAATACAACTTTTGATAAAGTACCACACAAAAGATTATCAAAGAAAGTGGCAGCTAATGGTATTGGGGAAAAGTCATGTCATGGATCGAGGTATGTCTGACCAATTAGATGCAGAGTGTTTAGTGGATGATATGTCATGCCTAAAAATAATTTTTCATACCCTCCAAAAATTCTACCGAGACAAACTGTGTTCCTTTAGTCTTTATACCCATTTTTATGCAGCAGTTCAAGTGTTCTCGGACCTATAGGTCTACTCCACCTCCCTTCCCGATATTTATATCAACATGGAACACTCTAAACCCTTGAAAATGGCATTAAAAATTCACAGCCTGATTCTTCCAATTAAACCATGTCTCAATTATTGCAATAACATGAACGTTTCATGCTTATGCAACCAGATATAATTCATTCATCTTATTTCTGGTGGTACTTCGAATATTTGTATAAAATATTTACCCTTTTACCCTTTTCATCTTGCCCTTTTCACAATTTCTGTTATAATCATCTTTACCAGATCTTGAATGACGAAGGTTACTCCTAAAATCCACATTATCACAAGCTTCATAGATTAAACAGCTGAAATTGCTGATTCTACAATATATTTCCTCCCTCCTCCCCACAAAAACTCATACCACTAACTTTTTCTAGTTCAAAGCCTAACAGCGCCCTCCACTGAACTAGCCAGAGCCCCCACACCTGCCCTAGATAAACAGTGTTTGTCCAGCCAGCAATTAACACCAATTGCCCTGGACAACCATTCAATTCTAACTCCTCTCCTCCATAAAATGTCACGTGCCTGCTAATCAGGCCCTCACTCCTATATCTGCCAACATTGTTGCCTCTAGCACAGAGACAGATGATAGGTTTACTCCCATAAATTTTCATAATATTGCCAAGATGGCTAACAATAGCCTGCATCCTATCTCCAGGAAAACACACCCTTGTCCTCCTCTTCCTATCTCTAAGTCAAAACGTCCTATCCATAAATTTAATGTTACTGTCCTTAACTAAAACAATGTTCATACTTTTACTGGCAGTGTTCATCGTGACGTTCTTGATGATCTTCACTGGACTGTCCAGGATCGACGATTCACACTAGTCTAGTCTGTTAACACTGAGAAATAATTTTTAGTCCCCACAGCAGTCTCCTTATATCTTTGATCCGATTATCGACGTGGCTGATCTCTACGTCCTTCTTCCGACTTCTCATGACTTTTCTCAACAAAAAGCTCTTTAGGCACGTTTTCACATGACACAGATCCCTTCTCTACCGAAACAGATCACCTAACTACTGACACAGATCACCTCACTACTGACACAGTTCACCTCACTACTGACACAGTTCACCTCACTACTGACACTGATCACCTCACTACTGACACAGATCACCTCACTACTGACACAGTTCACCTCACTACTGACACAGATCACCTCACTACTGACACAGTTCACCTCACTACTGACACTGATCACCTCACTACTGACACAGATCACCTCACTACTGACACAGATCACCTCACTACTGACACAGATCACCTCACTACTGACACAGATCACCTCACTATGGTTTTAGAAAACAGACAGGTGCTTCAGCTCCTTCAGGTCCCTGGTGATGGACCAGGTGCTTCGGCTCCTTCAGTGCCCTGGTGATGGACCGGGTGTTTCGGCTCCTTCAGTGCCCTGGTGATGGACCAGGTGCTTCGGCTCCTTTAGTGCCCTGGTGATGTACCAGGTGCTTCAGCTCCTTCAGTGCCCTGGTGATGGACCAGGTGCTTCGGCTCCTTCAGTGCCCTGGTGATGGACCAGGTGCTTCGGCTCCTTCAGTGCCCTGGTGATGGACCAGGTGCTTCGGCTCCTTCAGTGCCCTGGTGATGGACAAGGTGCTTCGGCTCCTTCAGTACC
Source organism: Cherax destructor (assembly GCA_009830355.1). Classification (NCBI taxonomy): domain Eukaryota; kingdom Metazoa; phylum Arthropoda; class Malacostraca; order Decapoda; family Parastacidae; genus Cherax; species Cherax destructor. The sequence continues at coordinate 19,494 of WNWK01017561.1, read as the reverse complement.
CTGGTGATGGACCGGGTGCTTCGGCTCCTTCAGTGCCCTGGTGATGGACCGGGTGTTTCGGCTCCTTCAGTGCCCTGGTGATGGACCAGGTGCTTCGGCTCCTTCAGTGCCCTGGTGATGGACCGGGTGCTTCAGCTCCTTCAGTTCGCTCTTTGGTAGTGCCCTGATTATCGGAGCTTGTTCCATGGATGGAGTAGAAGTTGGGTTGGAAAGGTGTTTTTGTTTGTGGGATTAGTTTAGGGTTTGACGGGGACCTGCCTAGTGTGGGCCGGTTGGCCTGCTGCAGTGTTACTTCCTTCTGTAATATTATGAGAGAGGGGTTAGATTTGAGCGGGACTTGGAGGGCTGTGAAGGCTTGAGGGTTGTGAAGGTTGCTTGGGTGCCGCTGGGAATGGGATGGGCAAATATTTTTGTTGGTGGGTTGGTTTTGACATGGACCTGCCTAGTATGGGCCAGTAGGCCTGTTGCAGTGTTCCTCCTTTCTTATGTTCTTATAAATGCGATACTTGTGCATCATTTGGGTGTCTCCAGACTAGACATGACATTTCTATTCATCAAAGTGCCCTGAGCCCAAACCATCGATCTTCTGTGACGACACCCTCGACACCCTCGACACCCTCGACCTCCCTGTTCCAGCCAGCGATTTTCTTTATCACATTGAACTATTGGTATTAACTGTTTCTCTTTTTTTTTTTTTTATTTCAACAGATTTTCGGTCCTCAAAGAGGTTCACCATTCAGTACTCGTCTCACAAACGTACACCTGAGGCATTTTGAAACCAAGAGGTTATCCTCTATCATTCCCTTCTGGATTACCGCGCTCCGTTATGTCGATGAAATTCTCATCATAACCCCTAGAAAATTCAATATTTCTGCACTCCAACATAAGCCCTTTATCAAGTTCATAGTTGAGGAGGAGGTCGACGACACTACATTTTATCGATGTTCTTCTCTGTAAATCTCATCTTGAACTATGCTGCAAAGTCTACCACAAACCTACTCGCACCACCACACCAAGACTGCTACTCGCACCACCACACCAAGACTGCTACTCGCACCACCACACCAAGACTGCTACTCGCACCACCACACCAAGACTGCTACTCGCACCACCACACCAAGACTGCTACTCGCACCACCACACCAAGACTGCTACTCGCACCACCACACCAAGACTAAATACGGCGTCACCATCAGCTTCTTCCTAAAACAGATATTTTCTAAACTTCATCATCCTCGTTATTTAATCATAGACTAACGGCGCTGTATACACAACATTTTCAACTTAAATAGACGACACAAGACTGAAACAAGATACATGGTCTTCCCTAACAACTATATTGTTAAACCACATCTTCAACATTCTCTCCAACACCAAATTCGGAGTATCCGTCACCGCCTCTGCTACAATCAAGGACACCACCAATAAGGGACACCACGAAGTCAAAACAAAGACAATAGTACACAATCCTTTGCAACGTCTGTGACCATATATACGTGGGAGAATAATATTAATAATAATAATAATAATAATAATAATAATTTCTCCAAGTACATGATACAGATACAGAACCAGCTGACATCAGTATCAAACTCTATAGAAAATCCCTGGTATGCAAAGCATTTCCGGCAACTTAGGTTAATTTTGTCTCACGGATGCGACCCACACCAGTCGACTAACACCCAGGTACCTACTTACTGCTAGGTGAACTGCGACAGCAAGTGTCTTAAGGAAACACGCCCAATGTTTCCACCCGTACCGGGGATCGAACCACGGACCTCAATGTGTGAGGTAAGTGCACAACCAAGTGAGCTACGGGACACCTTCAAGAGACCTCCACACACGCATTTCTGAGGACATATATGCAGGCAGATTGGATCACTTTAAAAACACCTTTGTTTCACACTGAAGCTCCTGCAACCACCTGATCAATTACAATTGTGCACTGACTCAATACCGAAAAAGACACTTCAAAATACAGAATTCTGGACTCGACACTTATCAGCATATCAGCCTGAATAATGGCTTATGCAACATAGATGAATCTGAGGAAAGAAACACTTCTGTAACACTTGTGTAACACTTGGGTATCTTTTAATGAGGAAGCATTTCGCCAGCCAGTGGCTTCCTCAGTCCAATAATGAAATGAATGGTGGAAGATAAGATGGGGTTTGAGGAAATCAGTCCCTCAGTTTTGATTAAAGCCTATGTGCAGAGCAGAGGCCTATATACTGGAGACAGGTGATGGGAAGCAGTTGGAGGCAGGTGGAAGTAGGTCACGTCTATAGGTTAGGCAAGCGAAAAATTCCATTTATCAGGATCCCAAGATGTTGCTGTGATCTTGATGAGAATTCTATGCTTGCATAATCTATAGACATGACCTACTTCCACCTGTGGGGTTTTTCAGGGTGGGTCAGCATCCGACTGCTTCGTCTCATCTGTTTGCAGTATATAAACCCCTTATCCTCGTATATGCTGTACTTTTATCAAGATTGATAGACTTAATATACCGTCTTAGGAACTGATTACCTAAAAACTCTTTTTCGTATCCCATCGTCCAGCTAAGCAGTTGTGAGGTTGTTCTTTGTACCAAGATTCCACAACTGAGCATTTGTATTATGTACATGCCTCACCAACCTGTGACTTTATCAATAAAATACAAAAGAGTGAAATACTTGTGTAAGAGTCGGGTATCTTTATTGTGGTTAAATGGTTCAGAAAACAGATAAATGAATGAGATATTTTTCTCAACACTTGGGTATCTTTATTGTGAAACGTTTCGCCACACAGTGGCTTCCTCAGTCTAATACAGAGGGACTGATTATCTCAAACTCCTTTTGATCTTCAACCATTTTTCTCCGTATTGTACTGAGGAAGCCACAGGCTGCCGAAACATTAACACAGTAAAGATACGCAAGTGTTGCACCGGTACCTTTATTGTTGAGTAAAACGTTTCGGCTACACAGTAGAATTCTTCAGTCAAATACAGAGTTATCAAGAGTAGCAGCGAAGTAAAGATGATGAAATAATTCCATCAACCTTGGAGAAATAGTTTTTGAGGCGATCAGTCCCTCAGCCTGGAGAAGTGTTCAACTCCATAGGCTGGAACAATATGAAGCTGAGATATAAGAATGGAGTCTTAAATACTACCAAAGGTGAGGAGGGAAGCAGTGCTAGAAAACAAGATTATTAGGAACACAGCAGCGGGCCTACTGGTCCATGCTAAGCATCCCTTCTCACTCATAACCAGTGATAAAGATGTTCACTGTACCAAGACACCGTTGTGTTGTATTAGACAAGTATGGTGAAAATGGTGTATATTATAGTGACAAGTTGGAGAGTAAGACGCATGTGCAACAGTTGGAGAGTAAGACACATGAGCAACAGTTGGAGAGTAAGACACATGTGCAACAGTTGGAGAGTAAGACACATGTGCAACAGTTGGAGAGTAAGACACATGTGCAACAGTTGGAGAGTAAGACACATGAGCAACAGTTGGAGAGTAAGACACATGTGCAACAGTTGGAGAGTAAGACACATGAACAACAGTTGGAGAGTAAGACACATGAGCAACAGTTGAGAGTAAGACACATGGCAACAGTTGGAGAGTAAGACACATGAGCAACAGTTGGAGAGTAAGATACATGGCAACAGTTGGAGAGTAAGATAAATGAGCAACAGTTGGAGAGTAAGACACATGTGCAACAGTTGGAGAGTAAGACACATGTGCAACAGTTGGAGAGTAAGACACATGAGCAACAGTTGGAGAGTAAGACACATGTGCAACAGTTGGAGAGTAAGACACATGAGCAACAGTTGGAGAGTAAGACACATGAGCAACAGTTGGAGAGTAAGACACATGAGCAACAGTTGGAGAGTAAGACACATGAGCAACAGTTGGAGAGTAAGATACATGAGCAACAGTTGGAGAGTAAGATACATGAGCAACAGTTGGAGAGTAAGACACATGAGCAACAGTTGGAGAGTAAGACACATGTGCAACAGTTGGAGAGTAAGACACATGTGCAACAGTTGGAGAGTAAGACACATGAGCAACAGTTGGAGAGTAAGACTCATGTGCAACAGTTGGAGAGTAAGACACATGATCAACAGTTGGAGAGTAAGACACATGAGCAACAGTTGGAGAGTAAGACACATGAGCAACAGTTGGAGAGTAAGACACATGTGCAACAGTTGGAGAGTAAGACACATGAGCAACAGTTGGAGAGTAAGACACATGTGCAACAGTTGGAGAGTAAGACACATGAACAACAGTTGGAGAGTAAGACACATGTGCAACAGTTGGAGAGTAAGATAAATGAGCAACAGTTGGAGAGTAAGACACATGTGCAACAGTTGGAGAGTAAGACACATGTGCAACAGTTGGAGAGTAAGACACATGAGCAACAGTTGGAGAGTAAGACACATGAGCAACAGTTGGAGAGTAAGACACATGAGCAACAGTTGGAGAGTAAGATACATGAGCAACAGTTGGAGAGTAAGACACATGTGCAACAGTTGGAGAGTAAGACACATGTGCAACAGTTGGAGAGTAAGACACATGTGCAACAGTTGGAGAGTAAGACACATGTGCAACGTTGGAGAGTAAGACACATGTGCAACAGTTGGAGAGTAAGACACATGTGCAACGTTGGAGAGTAAGACACATGTGCAACAGTTGGAGAGTAAGACACATGTGCAACAGTTGGAGAGTAAGACACATGTGCAACAGTTGGAGAGTAAGACACATGTGCAACAGTTGGAGAGTAAGACACATGTGCAAAAGTTGGAGAGTAAGACACATGTGCAACAGTTGGAGAGTAAGACACATGAGCAACAGTTGGAGAGTAAGATACATGAACAACAGTTGGAGAGTAAGACACATGAGCAACAGTTGGAGAGTAAGACACATGAGCAACAGTTGGAGAGTAAGACACATGAACAACAGTTGGAGAGTAAGACACATGAGCAACAGTTGGAGAGTAAGACACATGAGCAACAGTTGGAGAGTAAGACACATGAGCAACAGTTGGAGAGTAAGACACATGAGCAACAGTTGGAGAGTAAGACACATGTGCAACAGTTGGAGAGTAAGACACATGAGCAACAGTTGGATATCATTATTGTAAATGCAAAGCTTATTACAAATGCTTAATAAATATTCATGACATATCACCTATGTAAACAGCTGAGAGAGTAATTTAACTAACAACTTTAAGGTCGCAAATAATCCCAGGAGAAATAATTTTTACGAAATGGCGCTTGTAATTATTCAACAGCAGAATTCACCACTATTACTCGCATCACAGAACACATTCTCATTTATTCATTACCCTCTCTACACCTTTTGTGGCTCAGGTATAACTGCCAGACATGGCGATACCATAGTTTCCAGGGCTTCCCAACCTTCATTTAACCATTACCCCACACCTAGCTTGACTCAGCATCCAGGGCTTCCCAACCTTCAATTAACCATTACCCCACACCTAGCTTGACTCAGCATCCAGGGCTTCCCAACCTTCAATTAACCATTACCCCACACCTAGCTTGACTCAGCATCCAGGGCTTCCCAACCTTCAATTAACCATTACCCCACACCTAGCTTGACTCAGCATCCAGGGCTTCCCAACCTTCAATTAACCATTACCCCACACCTAGCTTGACTCAGCATCCAGGGCTTCCCAACTTTCAATTAACCATTACCCCACACCTAGCTTGACTCAGCATCCAGGGCTTCACAACCTTCAATTAACCATTACCCCACACCTAGCTTGACTCAGCATCCAGGGCTTCACAACCTTCATTTAACCATTACCCCACACCTAGCTTGGCTCAACATCCAGGGCTTCCCAACCTTTAATTAACCATTACCCCACACCTAGCTTTACTCAGTATCCAGGGCTTCCCAACCTTCAATTAACCATTACCCAACACCTAGCTTGGCTCAGCATCCAGGGCTTCCCAACCTTCAATTAACCAACTCACTAGCCTCAGAGGCTTCTCAACCTTCAATTAACCATTACCCCACACCTAGCTTGACTCGGCATCCAGGGCTTCCCAACCTTCAATTAACCATTACCCTACACCTAGCTTGGCTCAGCATCCAGGGCTTCTCAACCTTCAATTAACCATTACCCCACACCTAGCTCGACTCTGCATCCAGGGCTTCCCAACCTTCAATTAACCATTACCCTACACCTAGCTTGACTCATTATCCAGGGCTTCCCAACCTTCAAATAACCATTACCCCACACCTAGCTCGACTCTGCATCCAGGGCTTCCCAACCTTCAATTAACCATTACCCTACACCTAGCTTGGCTCAGCATCCAGGGCTTCTCAACCTTCAATTAACCATTACCCCACACCTAGCTTGACTCGGCATCCAGGGCTTCCCTACCTTCAATTAACCATTACCCCACACCTAGCTTGACTCAGTATCCAGGGCTTCCCAACCTTCAATTAACCATTACCCCACACCTAGCTTGACTCAGCATCCAGGGCTTCCCAACCTTCAATAGGTTCGATAGGCATAATTTGATTAATGATACTCAACATGGATTCACCAGGGGCCGTTCCTGCCTAACTAATTTATTAACTTTTTTCAGTAAGGCTTTTGAGGCAGTTGATCATGATAAAGAATTCTATATTGTTTATTTGGATTTTAGTAAGGCTTTTGATAGAGTACAACATCAGAGACTGTTAAAGAAAGTGGCTGCTCATGGCATTGGGGGAAAAGTGTTTTCATGGATCGAGTCATGGCTCACCAATAGGAAGCAGAGGGTGTGCATTAATGGGGTTAAATCTGAGTGGGGATCTGTAACAAGTGGCGTTCCACAGGGATCGGTTTTGGGCCCGTTGTTGTTTATAATATATATAAATGACCTTGACGAGGGAATTTCTAGTGATATGAGCAAATTCGCTGATGACACGAAGATAGGAGGATTTAGACAAACTCAATTCCTGGTCAGAAAAATGGCAGATGCAGTTCAATGTAGATAAATGCAAAGTTCTAAAGCTCGGGAGTGTCCATAACCCAAGCACTTATAAGTTAAATAACGTAGAACTTAGCCATACAGATTGCGAGAAGGACTTGGGGGTGATGGTAAGCAGCAACCTTAAACCAAGACAGCAATGCCTAAGCGTACGTAATAAGGCAAATAGATTACTGGGATTTATATCAAGAAGTGTTAGCAACAGAAGTCCAGAGGTTATATTACAGCTTTATACATCATTAGTAAGGCCTAGATTACGCAGCTCAGTTCTGGTCTCCATATTACAGAATGGACATAAATTTGTTAGAAAACATTCAGCGTAGAATGACTAAATTAATACATAGCATTAGAAATCTTACTTACGAAGAAAGATTGAAGACCCTTAAATTACATTCACTTGTAAGACGTAGAATGAGGGGAGACATGATCGAGGTATACAAGTGGAAAATGGGTATTAACAAAGGGGATATAAATAAGGTCTTGAGGGTATCTCTCCAAGAGAGAACCCGCAATAATGGATTCAAGTTAGATAAGTTTAGATTTAGAAAGGATATAGGAAAGTATTGGTTTGGAAATAGGGTAGTTGATGAGTGGAACAGTCTGCCTAGTAGGGTTATTGAAGCTTGGACCTTGGGTAGTTTTAAATTTAGGTTGGATAAATTCATGAGTGAGAGGGGTTGGATTTGAGTGGGAATTGCACATGAGTAAATAAAATTATCAAATCTTATTTCTTGGGTAGCATTGATAGTTGGGTTGAACAAGTGTTCTGTTGGTGGGATGGAATGTGAAGGACCTGCCTAGTATGGGCCAACAGGCCTGCTGCAGTGTTCCTCCTTTCTTATGTTCTTATGTTCAATTAACCATTACCCCACACCTAGCTTGGCTCAGCATCCAGGGCTTCCCAACCTTCAATTAACCATTACCCCACACCTAGCTTGACTCGGCATCCAGGGCTTCCCAACCTTCAAATAACCATTACCCCACACCTAGCTTGACTCAGTATCCAGGGCTTCCCTACCTTCAATTAACTATTACCCCACACCTAGCTTGACTCAGTATCCAGGGCTTCCCTACCTTCAATTAACCATTACCCTACACCTAGCTTTGCTCAGCATCAAGGGCTTCCCAACCTTCAATTAACCACTACCCCACACCTAGCTTGACTCAGTATCCAGGGCTTCCCAACCTTCAATTAACCATTACGCCACACCTAGCTTGGCTCAGCATCCAGGGCTTCCAACCTTCAATTAACCATTACCCTACACCTAGCTTGACTCAGTATCAAGGGCTTCCCAACCTTCAATTAACCATACCCTACACCTAGCTTGACTCAGTTATCAAGGGCTTCCCAACCTTCAATTAACCACTACCCACCTACACTCATCAGGCACCTTCATTGCCTCCCCACCTGATAGCATCAAGGGCTTCCCAACCTTCAATTAACCATTACCCCACACCTAGCTTGACTCAGCATCAAGGGCTTCCCAACCTTCAATTAACCATTACCCCACACCTAGCTTGACTCAGCATCAAGGGCTTCCCAACCTTCAATTAACCACTACCCCACACCTAGCTTGGCTCAGCGTCCAGGGCTTCCCAGCCTTTAATTAACCATTACCGCACACCTAGCTTGGCTCAGCATCCAGGGCTTCCCAACCTTCAATTAACTATTACCCTACACCTAGCTTGGCTCAGCATCCAGGGCTTCCCAACCTTCAATTAACCATTACCCCACACCTAGCTTGACTCAGCATCCAGGGCTTCCCAACCTTCAATTAACTATTACCCCACACCTAGCTTGGCTCAGCATCCAGGGCTTCCCTATCTTCAATTAACCATTACCGCACACCTAGCTTGACTCAGTATCCAGGGCTTCTCAACCTTCAATTAACCATTACCCCACACCTAGCTTGACTCAGCATCCAGGGCTTCCCAACCTTCAATTAACCACTACCCTACACCTAGCTTGGCTCAGCATCCAGGGCTTCTCAACCTTCAATTAACCATTACCCAACACCTAGCTTGACTCAGCATCCAGGGCTTCCCAACCTTTAATTAACCATTACCCCACACCTAGCTTGACTCAGCATCCAGGGCTTCATAACCTTCAATTAACCATTACCCCACACCTAGCTTGACTCAGCATCCAGGGCTTCCCAACCTTCAATTAACCATTACCCAACACCTAGCTTGGCTCAGCATCCAGGGCTTCCCAACCTTCAATTAACCATTACCCAACACCTAGCTTGGCTCAGCATCCAGGGCTTTCCAGCCTTCAATTAACCATTACCCCACACCTAGCTTGACTCAGCATCCAGGGCTTCCCAACCTTCAATTAAATATTACCCCACACCTAGCTTGGCTCAGCATCCAGGGCTTCCCAACCTTCAATTAACCATTACCCCACACCTAGCTTGACTCAGCATCCAGGGCTTCCCAACCTTCATTTAACCATTACCCCACACCTAGCTTGACTCAGCATCCAGGGCTTCATAACCTTTAATTAACCATTACCCCACACCTAGCTTGACTCAGCATCCAGGGCTTCCCAACCTTCATTTAACCATTACCCCACACCTAGCTTGGCTCAGCATCCAGGGCTTTCGAACCTTCATTTAACCATTACCCCACACCTAGCTTGACTCAGCATCCAGGGCTTCCCAACCTTCATTTATCCATTACCCCACACCTAGCTTGACTCAGCATCCAGGGCTTCCCAACCTTCAATTAACCATTATCCCACACCTAGCTTGGCTCAGCATCCAGGGCTTCCCAACCTTCATTTAACCATTACCCCACACCTAGCTTGACTAGTTACTCCGCATTAATAGTATTTTCACTACATTTTTGATACCCATTGGTAAATTTTAGACTGGAAGCCTTTATAAGAATTTGAAACGAAGAGTTATTACCAGGACAGTCATATTTCAGTAGCTGACTCGTGTATTCAAATAAATGACATCAAACACAAATATCAGAATTTTAAGATATGGAATTTAAATAAAACTCCATTGCAAAAACAAAAATCATTACTAATAACCGTATAGGACTAAAGACTAGCATGTTACTTTAGAGTTAATTATACTTGTCAGGGAAAACGCTGGTCCTTGATCAAAAGAATGGAAAAATATAATAAACGAGAGTGATAAGGTCTTCTTAAAAGTATTAATTAATATAATAAAATAATACGTCTGAAGGTTTAAGCGATGTTAAGAGACAAGAGAATAGATGTGATAAATGGTTTAAAACCGACAAGTTGAAGATTGAGACACTTATACAACATATGGGAATCTTTATTGAAGAAACGTTTCGCCACTCAGTGGCTTCATCAGTCCAATGCAAAGCAGAAAGGTGTAAGGAGAGGAGGAGTTTGAGGTAATCAGTCCCTCTGCCTGGAGTCGATGTGTTCAGTCCATCAATCTTGTAGAAAGTACAGCATAAGGTCGTAGAAGTGGCTTATATACTGTAGTCAGGTGAGTGGAAGCGGGAGGAGGCGAAACGTTTCTTCAATAAACTTGTCGGTTTAAAACCATTCATCACATGTATCAGACACTGCAACATCATGGGAACTTGATACAAGGAATTCTTCAACACTTGTCCAACCTTTGGACGAAGAACTACTTACACTAGTGGATGGTACCACTGTTACCCCGCCTCCTCCTGCTTCCACTCACCTGACTACAGTATATAAGCCACTTCTACGGACATATGCTGTACTTTCTACAAGACTGATGGACTGAACACATCGATTCCAGGCCGAGGGACTGATTACCTCAAACTCCTCTCCTTACACCTTTCTGCTTTGTATTGGACTGATGAAGCCACTGTGTGGCGAAACGTTTCTTCAATAAAGATTCCCACATGTTGCATAAGTGTCTCAATCTTCAAGGGAATAGAAAATAGATTGGATTGTTTCTTCCAGGATTGAAGATAAGATGAAAAACGTCCTTTGGTCGACTAAAATGTTTTCGATCTTTAATATATCTTGTAAGATCTTAAGAAGAATCTATGCTGGGTAGCAGTAGTACGCTTCAGAGCTTAGGAAGAGAGGGAACGTCAATTTCCCACTCAGTATATCCAAGTGGCTGTGGATCTTACTCCCAGTTATCAGAGTCTGCTGTGGGAGACCACGCCGGCAGCGAGAGCTAATCAGAAGAGTGGAGGTGAGGCGATTAACCCAACTCCAGAAAAAAACAGGTAAGATTAGTATTACGAGGATTAAAAACAGTCATTTCAGACCAGGAGAAATCTGCGTCTTTGCAGCGCCCCGATAGATGGCAGGACGGTCGGTGAATCGCTGTTGCAGACTCTTGTGAATCTGAAATGCCTTAATATCGAACTTACAGGCTTTTACTCTCTCATTATAATATTTACTTAATTTTTTACTTTTTGTTTGCTCTCCATTACCCCTTAAATAAAACCAAATTACCTAACTTGGGGGTAATTTACGACAAATTCTGCCATATTTATACGTATTACCTGGAGAGAGTTCCGGGGGTCAACGCCCCCGCGGCCCGGTCTGTGACCAGGCCTCATGGTGGATCAGAGCCTGATCAACCAGGCTGTTACTGCTGGCCGCACGCAGTCCGACGTACGAACCACAGCCCGGCTGTTCAGGTACCGACTTTAGGTGCCTGTCCAGTGCCTGCTTGAAGACAGCCAGGTGTCTATTAGTAATCCCCCTTATCTACGCTGGGAGGCAGTTGAACAGTCTTGGGCCCCTGACACTTATTGTGTTGTCTCTCAACGTGCTAGTGGCACCCCTGCTTTTTATTGGGGGGATGTTACATCGTCTGCCGAGTCTTTTGCTTTCGTAGGGAGTGACTCTCGTGTGCAAATTTGGTACTAATCCCTCTAGAATTTTCCAAGTGTATATAATAATGTATCTCTCCAGCCTGCGTTCTAGGGAGTACAGGTTTAGGAACTTCAAGCATTCCCAGTAATTGAGGTGGTTTATAATAATAATATCTTTATTTACTACAAGTACATGTACATGATATACAGGCCTAGCTGACATCAGTGACATACTACTATATAGAAAGTCCCTTGTTATGCTGAGCATTTCGGGCAGATTAGGTCAGTGTCCTAAGATCCGACTCACACCAGTCGACTAACACCCAGGTACCCATTTTACTGTTAAGTAAAAGGACACAAATGCAACTAATGTGACATTTTATTGTGGCAACGTTTCGCTCTCCAGGAGCTTTCTCAAGCTGTTACAAGCGTTACATGGACACAGTGGGCTATTATATACTCTCAAAGTGAGGTGAAATACTAGTGGTGGTCGAGGTAGTAGTGATAAGTAGTAGTAGTAGTAGTAGTAGTAATACAATAAGGTAGAACAATCAATATGCACATGAGTAAAAGGTGATAAAACAAATACTTGGGTAGTATAACAATAGGTTAGACAACTATTTTTGCTGGAGGTTGAAATATAGAAGGCCTGTAGGAGTGTTCCACATCTACGATGTGCTTGTGTTGAATTAGCAGGAGAGACTATGTGATGGTATGGTTAACTGTTTTCAGGAAGATTCTTGCTAAGACTTCAGAGATGGTGAAGCTGCCTTTGTTTTGTTTAATTGTGTTAGAAACAGAGATAAGTGCTAAGCAGTTTGGACGTGACTTCCCTCTTCACTAAAGTACCTACCACACAAGCCATCGAGGTTCTACGACGTAAAGTCAATCAGGACCTTAACCTTCCTCTACCTCCCGGAGATTTTGTTGACCTTATTGAACTCTGTGTTAATTTCAACTGTTTTTCTTTCAATAACAGGCTCTACAAACAAACATACGGCATGGGAATGGGGTCCCCCATCAGTGCCGTCTTAGCTAACTTGTACATGGAACACCTAGAGGCTGAACACTTCGCCAACATCATACCCTCAAGCGTCACTTGGGTACGTTACGTAGACGACGTCCTCGTAATAACTCCCAAACGTTTTGATGTACGGAATCTTCAGGTTAGGCTCAACGCAGTTGAACCGGCGATCCAGTTTACACTAGAAGAAGAGTCCAATGACAAGCTACCCTTTCTAGACGTCCTCATCCACAAAGTAGATAACAACCTAAAATTTCAAGTTTACCGGAAACCTACAAATAAAAATGATCTCACACACTTCTATTCCAGTCAAGATACTAAGACCAAAAGAGGCATCATCATCGGATTCTTCCTAAGAGCTTACCGAATTTGTAGTCCTGAGTTTCTTGACGAGGAATGTACATACATTCACCAAACCTTCACTGATTTACATTTTCCTTCCTTTTTCATCAAAGATTGCAAGAAAAGAGCTCTTCAGATCATTAATTCTCCACGCGTCAACACCACTCCAAACAAAGTTATAATTCTTCCCAACAGCCAGGTTGCATCCAACATTTCTAAAGTATTTGCACAAGCTAACACTAGAGTCGCCATTGCTTCCAGTACTTCTATTAAGGATCTAACCAGGACTAAATCCAAGCACCATGAACCAGTCAACGCAGGGGTCTACACTATACCCTGTGGAGGCTGCGACAGAATTTATGTAGGAGAAACAGCAAGAAACCTCGAAACACGCATCAATGAACACATTAATGCATGCAGAAACGATAACCTGAACAACGCCTGCGTACAACACCGAAATTCCAACAATCATCTCATGAAATTCAAAGACGCCCGACTAGTATCAAAGAAACTAATTTCCGTAGACGCAAATGCCTTGAATCAGCACTTATCTCTGTTTCTAACACAATTAAACAAAACAAAGGCAGCTTCACCATCTCTGAAGTCTTAGCAAGAATCCTCCTGAAAACAGTTAACCATACCATCACATAGTCTCTCCTGCTAATTCAACACAAGCACATCGTAGATGTGGAACACTCCTACAGGCCTTCTATATTTCAACCTCCAGCAAAAATAGTTGTCTAACCTATTGTTATACTACCCAAGTATTTGTTTTATCACCTTTTACTCATGTGCATATTGATTGTTCTACCTTATTGTATTACTACTACTACTACTACTACTACTTATCACTACTACCTCGACCACCACTAGTATTTCACCTCACTTTGAGAGTATATAATAGCCCACTGTGTCCATGTAACGCTTGTAACGGCTTGAGAAAGCTCCTGGAGAGCGAAACGTTGCCACAATAAAATGTCACATTAGTTGCATTTGTGTCCTTTTACTTAACATATTGTCGGTAATTCTACCAATATTATTACACCCATTTTACTGATGGGGAACATAGACAACAGGTGTAAAGAAACACGTCCAATGTTTCTGCCCTGGCTGGGAATCGAACCCAGGGCCTCGCCGTGTGAAGCGAGAGCTTTAGCCACCAGACCACCAGAGCAGTTATGTGTGCTGTGAAGGTTCTTTGCACATTTTCTAGTTCAGCAATTTCACCTGCCTTGAAAGGTGCAGTTAGTGTGCAGCAATATTCCAGCATAGATAGAACAAGCGACCTGAAAAGTGTCATCATGGGCTTGGCATCCCTGGTTTTGAAGGTTCTCATTATCCACCCTGTCATTTTTCTAGCAGATGCAATTGCTACAGTGTTATGGTCCTTGAAGGTGAGATCCTCTGACATGTTCACTCCCAGGTCTTTGACATTAGTTTTTCGCTCTATTGTGTATTTGGAATTTGTTTTATACTCCGATGAAATTTTAATTGCCTCACGTTTTCCATATCTGAGTAATTGAAATTTCTCATCATTGAACTTCATATTGTTTTCTGCAGCCCATTTAAAGATTTGGTTGATGTCTGCTTAGAGTCTTGCAGTGTCTTCAACGGTGGACACTGTCATGCAGATTCGGGTGTCATCTGCAAAGGAAGACAGGGCACTGTGGTTTATATCCCTGTCTATGTCCGATATGAGGATGAGGAACAAGATGGGAGCGAGTACTGTGCCTTGTGGAACAGAGCTTTTCACCGGAGCCGACTCAGACTTTACTCTGTTGAGTACTACTCTTTGTGTTCTATTTGTTAGGAAATTATAGATCCACCTGCCAACTTTTCCTGTTATTTCTTTATCACGCATTTTGTGTGCTATCACACCATGGTCACACTTGTCAAAGGCTTTTGCAAAGTCTGTGTATTTAACATCTGCATTCTGTTTGTCTTCTAGAGCATCCAGGACCTTGTCATAGTGGTCCAGTAGTTGGGACAGACAGGAGCGACCTGCTCTAAACCCATGCTGCACTGGGTTGTGTAATTGATGGGTATCTAGATGAGTGGCGATCTTGCTTCTTAGAACCCTTTCAAAGATTTTTATGATATGGGATATTAGCGCTATTGGTCTGTAGTTCTTTGCTATTGCTTTTAAGAACATAAGAAAGGAGGAACACTGCAGCAGGCCTGTTGGCCCATACTAGGCAGGTCCTTCACAATCCGTCCCACTAACAGAATATTTGCTCAACCCAATTTTCAATGCTACCAAGAAATAGCTTTGACAATTCTACGCACTCATGCGAGTCCCACTCAAATCCAACCCTCTCACTCATAAGAACATAAGAACATAAGAAAGGAGGAACACTGCAGCAGGCCTGTTGGCCCATACTAGGCAGGTCCTTCACAATCCATCCCACTAACAGAATATTTGCTCAACCCAATTTTCAAAGCTACCCAAGAAATAAGCTTTGACAATTCTACCCACTCATGCGCGAGTCCCACTCAAATCCAACCCTCTCACTCATGAATTTATCCAACCTAAATTTGAAACTACCCAAGGTCCTAGCTTCAATAACCCTACTAGGCAGACTGTTCCACTCATCAACTACCCTATTTCCAAACCAATACTTTCCTATATCCTTTCTAAATCTAAACTTATCTAACTTGAATCCATTATTGCGGGTTCTCTCTGGAGAGATATCCTCAAGACTTATTTATATCCCTTTGTTAATACCCATTTTCCACTTGTATACCTCGATCATGTCTCCCTCATTCTACGTCTTACAAGTGAATGTAATTTTAGGGTCTTCAATCTTTCTTCGTAAGGAAGATTTCTAATGCTATGTATTAATTTAGTCATTCTACGCTGAATGTTTTCTAAGGAATTTATGTCCATTCTGTAATATGGAGACCAGAACTGAGCTGCGTAATCTAGGTGAGGCCTTACTAATGATGTATAAAGCTGTAATATAACCTCTGGACTTCTGTTGCTAACACTTCTTGATATAAATCCCAGTAATCTATTTGCCTTATTACGTACGCTTAGGCATTGCTGTCTTGGTTTAAGGTTGCTGCTTACCATCACCCCCAAGTCCTTCTCGCAATCTGTATGGCTAAGTTCTACGTTATTTAACTTATAAGTGCTTGGGTTATGGACACTCCCGAGCTTCAGAACCTTGCATTTATCTACATTGAACTGCATCTGCCACATTTCTGACCACGAATTAAGTTTGTCTAAATCTTCCTGAAGTTCTATGACATCTATGTTTGAATCAATTATCCTACCTATCTTCGTGTCGTCGGCGAATTTGCTCATATCACTAGTAATTCCCTCATCAAGGTCATTGATATATATTATAAATAACAATGGGCCTAAGACTGATCCCTGTGGAACACCACTTGTTACAAGTCCCCATTCGGATTGAACCCCATTTATGCACACTCTCTGCTTCCTATTGGTGAGCCATGACTCGATCCATGACAGCACTTTTCCCCCAATGCCATGAGCTGCCACTTTCTTTAACAGTCTCTGGTGCGGTACTCTATCAAAAGCCTTACTAAAGTCTAAATAAACAATATCGAATTCTTTATCGTGATCAACAGCCTCAAAAGCTTTACTGAAGAAGGTTAATAAATTAGATAGGCAGGAACGGCCCCTCGTGAATCCATGCTGGGTATCATTAATCAAATTATGGTTATCTAGATGGCTTCTAATAATATCAGCTATAATTGACTCTAGTAATTTGCCTACAATTGAGGTCAGGCTTATTGGGCGGTAGTTTGACGGTAGTGACTTGTCCCCTGCTTTAAAAATAGGAATTACATTAGCCATCTTCCACATATCCAGACACTACACCTGTTTGAAGAGATAAATTAAAAATGTTAGATATTGGTTCACAGAGTTCCATTTTGCATTCCTTAAGAACCCTTGCAAAAAGCTCATCAGGACCCTGCGATTTATTTTGTTTCAGTCGGTCCAGCTGTTTCATAATCATTTCGCTAGTGACTGTGATATTACATAATTTATCTTCTTCTGGGCCTCTGTAAAAATTAATTACTGGGATATTATTAATGTCTTCCTGTGTGAAAACCGAGAAAATAATTATTAAAAATAGAGCACATATCATTCTCCTTGTCAGTAAGATGCCCAAAGTTATTTTTAAGGGGACCTATCTTATCCCTAACTTTTGTTCTATAAACCTGGAAAAAACATTTTGGGTTAGTTTTTGAATCCCAGGCAACTTTAATTTCATAGTCCCGTTTAGATTTTCTTATTCCCTTTTTAACGTCCCTCTTAATGTCAGTATACTGATTTATAAGATGACCCTCACCTCTTTTATGCCTATAAATTCCTTTCTTCTGCCCTAAAAGATATTTGAGCCTATTATTCATCCATTTTGGGTCATTTCTACTTGATCTAATTTCTTTATACGGGATAAATGTTCTTTGGGCAGCCTGTATAGTGTTAAGAAAACTGTCATATTGATACCTCTCTTCTTCACCCCAGTCCACAGTTGATAAGTGTTCTCTACATAATACAGATGAAGGGAGAGATTACTTACCACATGAGGCATTTTGCCAGGAACTTTTTGAAGTATTGGAAATTAAAGATTTAAAAAAAAAAAATGGTGTTTTTTGATGGTTCAACATGCTCTGTGTTGCAGAGATGGGGTTCATATATCTAGGCCAGGAGTAGCAGTCATAACAAGTGCATTCAAGTACATTCAAGAGGAGTGCTAAACCCATAAGTGTCATACAGCATCAAAACCAGTTGGGTGAAGGAGCTGCTGCCTATAATTACAACTATAAAGGTGTGGGTGATTGTGGAAGAAGAATGTATTGTGGTACTTTGGATTTAAAACAACAGTTTTCAAGTGAATAAGTAAAATAGTCAGTAACATATGGTAATAATAATAATTATTAAATTATGCAAACGCAAAGATGAAAAGGAAGAAAAGAATCAGATCACAAAGTTTTTCACCAGTAATATTTGTTATACAAATACATAGTCGCTGCAATAAAATCCAGCTGAGATGAGATTGACTGCATATGCAGAAACATTGATGTTGGTCCAGTAACGATGGGACGTGTCTGCTGATAGCCAAATTCTGAGTTAAATTTATTCCACGTAGATAGAATTAATAGATGAGGGTATGGCGGGGCTCAGTGTTAGTACATCTTTGATCTCCGTTCTAAAGAATGCATACAACAATGCTTTGGGGAACATTTAGAGAAGGATGACCAAATTAATCTACTTTATATGGAATTGTTGATTTAAAGATTGAAAGTCATGTACCTACACTCTCTTGAAAGAAGAAGAATGAGGTAGATATGAAGGAAGAATACAATGGGAAGAGAGGTATAAATAAAGAAGTTACAAAT
This sequence comes from Cherax destructor, assembly GCA_009830355.1. Taxonomy (NCBI): domain Eukaryota; kingdom Metazoa; phylum Arthropoda; class Malacostraca; order Decapoda; family Parastacidae; genus Cherax; species Cherax destructor. The sequence continues at coordinate 968 of WNWK01017561.1, read as the reverse complement.
AGGGTATTGAGGATATAAAAAAAAAATAATCAAGAATATGTACTCAAGCTGAATAAATTTATATTCAGAAAGAATGGTGGAAAGTACTGGCTCGGCAACAGAGCTGCCACGTAAGTCAATGAAGTCTAAATCTTTGGTATTTTTAAAAAATATTAGACAAATAATTGAGAAGAGATGGAATTTAAAACAACGTCTAGGGCAAGTATAGTGATGCCAACAGTTTATAGACGAAAAAATATGAACAGTTAAAGACATTTAATGAGAAACGGATGACATCAGTGGCTAGTTCAGTCCTAAAACAGAGATCTAGATAAAGTAGCGTGCATAGTGCAAGAGGTGAGATAAGTATAGGTTAAAAATATAGTAACATTTGAGATAAAATATTACATGATTATTCAAAATAGGATGGACAGATTTATGAGTACGCTGGTAGGCATATTGCAGTGCTCCCTATTGCAGCTTGATGTTGTCCAATGTTGCAGTGATGTTGCTGGCTGGTGTTACTAAATACACAGTTTCTAGTTTGGGTTACATTAGGTAGGCCAAGATTTTAGAAATGCTATAAATACCGGTGTGTTGCGTGGTGGCGCTGATTACTGCCATCAAGGCGACATACACTTTTGAGGACGTACGTCATGTTCTCTTATAATTTGCTTCGCTTCCGTAAGTTTCATGAGTCAGTGTTGCTTCTTCTTGTGATGGATACACTAAATATTCTGAACGAAGCGGTTGCTCACTTTTTGTGTTCACTATCTGCTGCAGTGTCCTATTACAAATGGTATAAAATACAATCGGGATAATAAGTGAGACCCAGGTGCAGCACTCAGGCGTCTTCACAGGAAGCTTCCTCGGGTAACTATACTGACTCTGGTATTGTAATCAATACCTTTCTCATTACTTTGATGGAAGATCGCCAGTCTGTTAGCCTAAAACAAAGGTATGAGGCCAGAGACTTATATACTCGAACC
>WNWK01017560.1:0-42168 GCA_009830355.1 Cherax destructor | reverse complement strand
ATCATACATAGTGAAAATTAGCTAGAATAACCACCAAAAAGTTCAAAGTGACTTTTTCCCCTTTGGGGGTTTTTTTGTACCTAAGTGTAAATATACAGTAGACCCTCATTTAGCACAGTAGTTACGGTCCAAAAAACCCGTGTTAGGTAAAATTGTGTTAGAAATTTAAAAGGAAGAACTTGGGGGAAAAATAGGGTTTTTTTCCGGGAGCCAAAAAAAAAGCCAAAAAATTTTTTTTAGACCAACAGATTTCCCCAAAAATTGAAGGCGAATATGTAATTTAGTTCATTGTCATGATATATTACTGCTTAAGACAAAAATGCAATAGAAATAATAGTATTTCTTACTTTAAATTGTGGATGATTGTAAAGAGAGGGAAGTTATGCTGGGGCCCCTTTTTGGGGTGGGTGGTAGAGGTTCTGGTTTTTTTCTAACTTTAAGTCATTCAGTCAGTCAAATCATTCAGTAAGTCAGTCAAGTGTTCCCCAGTAAGTCGTCAAGTAATTGGTAAGTCAGAAAATGATTCAGTAAGTCAGTCAAGTGATTCGGTAAGTCATGGATTCAGTAAGTCAGAAAAATTGATTCATTAAGTCACCCCAAGTGATTCAGTAAGTCAGTCAAGTGATTAGTAAGTCAGAAAATGATTCAGTAAGTCAAAGTGATTCAGTAAGTCAGTAAGTGATTCATAAGTTTCTTTCTTTATGTGTGGGTTATTTGTGTATTTTGGGTCCACTGAAACAAAAACCTCTCTTCACAAAAAAAGGAGTTCCATTCCTAAGACCACGCCGTTAGTTTATTTTTATTATGCACCCCATACCCATCCTGTGGGCGGTAGAAAAAATTTTTCAGAGGTACACAATGGGTCCAGGACGGGCCCCCTCAAAGTTTGATAGGGCAATTTAAAAAAAGGTAATGAACTCAGATGATCCAATAAATGAAAGTTACAAATTTTTGCATTTTAAGAGGTATATATAGGGTCCAGAGACTGGGCCCCAAAGTTTTGATAGCAAAACAAGGTACAATGGTAATGAATTCACTAGTTACGGGGAATGAATCATGTAATTTAAATTTACTTAAGTCTGTACATGGTTGCAATCATGAACAAATTATAAAGCAATGAGCAATCTATTAGTCTACACCCAGCCAAACTGTAATGAATTATTGGTGCAAATTTTAATTGTTGGGTCACACACACACACAACATATACACATACATATACACACACACATACACACAAAATACACACATACACACAATACACACAAAATACACACATACACATACACACACATATATACATACACACACACACACACGGGCCCGGGGGAGCCGGGTGAGTCTCCCCCCCTGAAACCACAATTAGGTGAGTACACGTGGCTTTGTTTTTTACAGGGAGCAAAGTCAAATTTTTTCAAATGGTCTGTAATATACCACTGTGGATAAAATCTTTGACATATCTTGAACATTTCTGAGTGAGTTGTCTTGAATTCTTTTTTTCCCCCACCCAGACAAATGAAGCGGGGGGGAAAAATCCAATAAATTTTTATTTTTTTGTTTGGTCTACATGGGGTGGTGGTGTTTAAAAACCTGCCAAAGATACTTGTAACCCAGCCGGAGGCGGGCGGTAAACCCCCCCGGGTTTTAAATGAATTCGTCACTAAGTGAGGAGCATACTATAATGGTAATGGGTTTGTGTCAAATCTTTGATATTGTTTTAATGTCACCTTTGCACCATTTATAATATTTCTAGTATTTTTTTAAATGTTTATCCAAATGTACTGTATGTATAGTGGGGAAAAGAAAACAATTTTAAAATACATTACAGTGGCCCCCCCAAAAAGGTTTGGGGGATAATTCAATCCAGAAGGCTGCTCAAGTGCGATTCCCCGGAATTTTTTAAAAAATAATGTCAAGTAGGTTAGTCCTTTTTATCCCCCCCAAAAAACACTTACAAAAGCATTTTAAAAATTACACTTACAAAATTGTCGATTTCCGAGGTGCTCGTAACTCGGAGGCCCCCCTGTACTTAGGTATGAATCTGGTTGAGAGCCTGTCCAAAACCCCGACTTCAGTAAATGAGTACATACATCGCAAAAGAGGAGAGGCTGTTTCCCAAACTTTAAAATATATTTAGTTGAATTAGGTTAAATTAAATTACACTTGTTTCTAAGGCTCTAATGGTACAAAATTTTAATTTTTCATAAACAAAAAGAAAAATATACATATCAAACGTTTAAAAGAAAATACACAAAAACCCGCTATAGAAGAGGGGGTTTTAAAACGACGTTTCGGTCCGACTTGGACCTTTTTTAAAAAACCCCAAAAAAAGAATAGAGGGAGGGAGTTTAAGAGGCCAGCCGACAGGGGGGGGGAAAAAAAAGTGGTGGAGTAATAGTGGTGGTAGTATTGGAGTCAGTCAAATACTAAAAAAGGGAGCAAAGGGGCCCCCATAGGGTAGGGGCAAGAGCACAGAGGGGAAAAAAATTTAAAAAACCACAGAAACAAGGCAAAAAAAAGAAAACACAGAGGAGAAAGAAAAAAAGAGGAAAGTTAAAAAGGGGAAAGAGAGAAAAGGGGGAAAAAAAATCAGGTTGTCACGGGGGGTTCTGAAGTTTGGAGCATTTAAAAAATGTCCCAATGGAAAAAGGAAAGCATTAAAGAGACAAAGCCGGGGTCAGATTCATAAAGGAAAAATTTTGTAAAAGGGAGGTTTTAACAAGACGGCGACTGTGAAAGTTGTGAGGGCAGGGGGGGTTTTGAACCAAGTGAGAGAGTACTTGGGGTTTGGGGAAACTTAATGCTAAAGTGGGTAAAAATGTTGTGGAGGGAGTAGTAGGTAAATTTGGGTGCCGGGGGGAAATGTAAAGGGGGGGCCTTTAAAGGCTATGTGTTGAAAGAGGTTTGGTAATAAGTAATACATATTTTATGAAAAAGAGGATAAATAAGTATACAAGGTATGATATCCCCAAGGGGAAAAAAAATTTGTTGTTTTGGAAAAAGATTGATGGGTAGGCTTCAGGATGAAAAATGTTATAGGGGGCATCGGATATATCGGATTTTTAGTTGTAGCTACAGTTAGGAAAATTTGATGGGATAAAAAGAAAAGGGGAACATCAAGAAAAAGGGAAAAATGTATAAACTAAGGGATGAGGAAGTTAGGGTGAGATAAAACAACTATTGGCAAAAAGGTGGGCTAGTAAAAAATGAGTAGTGGGGGTTGAAGATGGTTGGGATAGTTTTTAAAAATGCAGTATTGGGGAAAGTGGGGCAGAAGTTTGGCTATAGGAGGGTGGGTGCAGGAGGAAAGAGGGGGGGAGTGTTGGAATGAAGAAGTAAAGAGTGTGAAAAAAAAAAAAAAAGGTAGCTTATGAGGGTTTTTTACAAAACAGAAGTGTTAATAAAAAAAGGGGGTAATGAAGAAAAAAAGAAAGGTGAAGAGAGAGGAAAAAGAGTGCAAAGGAGGAAATGATGGGGAGGCTCTGTCAAGAAATTTTGTAAAAGAAAAAAAATTTTGGGTGAAAAAAAATTAAAGGGGCCTAGGGAACGAATGGATTTGTCAGTTAAAAACAGAGGGGGGGAGTTATTAGATGGGGGCGGTGCGGGAAAAATTTGGGTTTTAGATGGCAGGAATATTTTGGGGAAATTTTTTTAAATGTCAATGAAAAAGGGGGCGGTTTTCATGCACGGGCCCGGGGGAGGTATAAAATTGTTTAGGAGTGAAGAAGAGCAGGAGGGGGGGGGAAGGTGCGTGAGGCATTACGTAGAAAAAAAGAGGGTAAATCAGGGGGAACTGACGGGATCATCCCCAGAAATTTTAAAAGGGGGGAGGTATAGTGTTGGGGGGGTTGGTTTTTTTTGTTTAATAAATGTAAAAAAAGGGGGGAAGGTACCGGGGGATTGGCAGAGCACATGTATAGTTCCTTTAAAAAAGGAAAGGGGGATAAAAGAGGAAAGAATTATAATAATAATAAAAAAATTTATTTAGACATGAAAAAAAAGTTGTACTACATAGTTTAGGGTATAAAGGGGGTGTACATCCAAAAAGCCCCTAATAGGGAGCATTGTGGGCATTTTAAAAAAATTAATTAACAGTAGACTACAGGGAAAAAAAGTTATTGTTGATAATTTACAAAATAAGTATAATTGCGTATTTAATTTTAAAAAATTTGAATATAAGATGAACATAGTAATTTATTAATTTACAATATAAGTATAATTGTGTATTTAAGTTGTGAAATTTGAATATAAGTTGAACTAAAAATTTATTAATTGCAGCAATAAAATTAATTAAATCAAATAAAAAATTTAAAACAAAACAAATTAAAACAATTAGTTGTGTTGCAATTACGGGTTTTTCTTCCTAGATAAGTTTATCGGGGGTTACCGGGGGGGGTTCCCCGGGGTAAAAACCCCCCCGCAGCCCGGAAAAGAAAGGGGATTGTGTACTTAAGTTTGGGTGAGAAGGTGATTTTTAGCAGTCTTGAATTGAGGTACAAGCAGGGTTTTTTTGACAATCACAGGTAATGAATTCCATATTTTCGTGCCTTTAAGGGGATTGAGTTTTGCATAGTGTTGGCCCCGGGGAAAATGGGGGGGTCTGTGTCTTGTTTTTGGTCATGTGTCCTGTTAAAGAGAGAAGTTTGAGTGGCAGGTTAAAATTTGAGTTTAGTGTTCAAGGGATGTAATTGGCACAAAAAGTATGGATGTCTTGTATGGGGGAAAAAAGTTTAGTTTTTTTTAAAATTTGGGGGGGGTATGTTGTCTGGAGTGTGAATTTGTTACCCCTTATAACTGCACCTTTTTTTTGTGTTATTAATGGTCTGAGATGAGTTTTGTTTTTGAGCCCCATGCGCAGATTCCATAGGTGAGGTAGGGGTAAATAAAACAAAAAAGGGTAAGGAGAGCTGGTTTTTTGGGGGCATAGTACCGTATCTAGGATAGTTTCCCACGGTTTGGGGTACTTTTTGGGGAAAATTTTTTGTATATGTGTCTGAAATTTGAGGCCACTGTCAAGATAGATTCCTAAGAATTTTCCCTCTGTGATTTTTTTGATAAGGGACCCTTTTTTTCATTATGTTAATTTTTTTTTAGTCTGTTTAAAAAATGAATGAAATGGTTTTTATCAATATTGAGAGTAAGTTTGTTAGTCACCCCTCCAGGTAAATATTTTCTGCATTTCCATTTACAGTGTTGGCTAGTATGTCTGGGCTTGGGGGGAAAAAGATGTAGTGTCATCTGCAAATAGTATTTGTTTGAGTAGTTGAGATGCATTTGGTATCGTTAATGTAAATGAGAAAGAGAAGTGGGCCAAGAACATTCCCCTCTGTGGTACACCTACTGTAATAGTTTCATGGTTGATTTTAGTTCCATTTGTGAACATTTGGTTTGTTGCTAAATTTTTTTAGGGGAGGGGGGCCCTTTTTTATACCTGGGAAATTTTTGGGTGTAACAGATCATGGTCAACTGTATCAAAGCTTTACGTAAATCAATGAAGATTCCCACTGGGTTTTTTTTTTAAAAGAGCGGTGGATTATTTTTAATTTTATAATAGCCATTTGTATTCTTATTAGGCCAAAAACCAAACTGAATTTGATATTTGGGAGATATAGAAAAAACCCCCCTTATGAATTTATTAAGGTTTTTTTGATCTCCTCCTTTATGTAGGGGGGGAACCCCCGCTATTTTGAGTATTAAAGGGGGAAGGAGAGGATTCAATGGATTTGTTAGAGTGTTGCAATAATTGGTGGGGAACTTGAGATGCATTTTTGTATATTCCCCGACTTAACCCCCAATCCTGAGTGCTCTCCCTGTTGTCGCAAAATTTAAAAAAATAAATAAATTTTTTTTCCCCTTTGAAATGATAGAGAATCTTTTCCCCGATGGAAAAACCCCAAAAAATTAAATTTATTGAAAACTCACGGGAATTCGCCCGCGGGTTAGGGGATCTCAGCAATATATACCTCGGCAATTTCCCGACTTTGGGGCCCTTTTTTTTATAAATTCCATTGTTCCAGTTGACCAAACTCGATATTTCTTTAGAACTCCTTTGGGGCTATCGATTGAGCAAAACCACCAATTTTTCGTTTTCCCCAATCCCAATAGTGATCGGGGAAATTGGGGGAATTTTGGGCCCAATTTTTGGAAAAAAAAAATTGCCCCAATTTAAAATGGGGCCAGAATAAACAATGCAGACATTCCTGGAAATTAAAAAAGATGTTATCTGTTCAGTAGTCACGTCTTTGGGGCCCCCTTATATTACTTTTGGTTTCTATTTTGATTTTTTTTCACAAAAAAAAAAGATTTACCGTTATGCAGACTATTGCATTATTGTAAAAATGGTATAAATAATATCAGTACTTGGGGAAAAAATATTGACTCGCCAATTGATGGGGTTTTGGGGGGTTGGGAAATTTGTTTACTCTTGAACATTTGAAAAAAACGAACATTTCTCCTACTTTGAGCCCCCAATTTAAGGTCGTTTTCATCAAAAAAATAATCAAAATCATCTTTCTTTCTGTAGTATGTTGTCCATTCTATCAAGTGAAACCATAAAAAAAAAACCAAATACTATGAAAATACACCTCAAAGTCGGCGTTTTAACCCAAAAAAAAGGTCAGAGTTTTTTTTCTCTTTAAACATACTGGGCTTTCGGGGTTTTTTATACTGCGACACTGACCACACAGACCCATTCTTTTTGGGGGCCCCCCCGCTTTCCCCCCTTTTGATTTGAACCCCCCAGAATTTAGGGCGTTTTCACCCAAACAGTGGCTCAAACAAAATATCCCACCAAAAAATAAAAAGGGTTAAAAAGGGGTAAGTTTTTTTGATCTCCTCCCTTTTTTTTTTAAGTGTTGATTATAAGGGAGACTTCTATTGGGTTGGGGGGGGCTAAGAATAGTGTTTTGGGGGTAGGTGCCAGTGAGGGGGGCGTTGGTGGGGTGTTTGAACTGGGGTTTTTTTCCCCTTTTTTTCCATGGTGGAGAAGAAATCATTGAGTCTTTTCTGTTTCAGTAGGTAAAGGGGGTTTTCTGGTTTTTTTTTGGGGTTTTTTTTGGGAATAAGTTTCAAAAATACCAGGTAAAGTGTACGGTAGGGGGTTTTATTGAAAGAATTAGAGGTAAGACACAGAGTAGGGGTTTAGATGAGCAACGAGGCTTTAAAAAAACCATAAACGGGTGGGGTTCGAACCCGGGTCACAGAGTTCCCCGAACGTCCCCCTAAGCCACTGGGGCCCGCTAGCTTCAAAAGATTCCCCCTAACTAGGTATATTTCACCCATAGGAAGGTTAGCATATGATGTAGGGTTTGTTTAATCGTGTCATTACGTTTTTTGGGGGCAAGGGGGGTTTAGAGTGGGGGGGGATGTGTAAATTTTTTTCATTGGGGAACATATATGTGAACAGTATTTAGATAAATGGGGGAATTTTCCATTTTTTGGGTTCAGAAAAGGGGTATGATAGGGAGCAATGTGGCAAATGTTGCAAGTGTATGGAATAGGTAGTAAGTTAATGAAAGCTTAAAAAAATTTTTTTGGGGGGTAGTGGGGGTTTGGGTTGGGGGGGAAAAAAGAGGAGATTACTTCCCCCAAAAAATGTCTTTTACAGGGGGAAAATCACCATGGTTGTTTTTAAATATTTATAGATGGGGGGTTTAAAAGAAGTAAATGCTAGAGTGTTGGGGGAGGGGTGGGATTAAATTATTGGGGAATTAAAGCAAAAAAGGGGGTTAAAGTTACTTTCTGCTGATGATACTGTGCTTTGGGAGATTTAAAAAAGTTGCAAAAAGGGTTGTGGACGAGTTTGGGAGAGTGTGTAAAGGTAGAAAGTTGAAAGTGAACATAGATAAAGTAAAAGGGGATGAGGGTATCAAAGGGGGTTTAAAAAAAGAGAAATTGGATATCACATTGGAGAGAGGGTTATGGAAGAAGTAAAGGCCGATATTTTGGGGGTTTCGATTAGCGGGGGGGGGTTTTGAAGGATGAGGTTAACCATAGAATTGATGAAGGAAAAAAAAGGGAGTGGTGCTTTGAGGTTGAGTGTGGTGAAATTTTTGAAAAATGATGAAAGTATTTTCTTTTGGAGATTTTCTTTTTTTGGGGACCCCCCTTTGGGGGGGTCCACATTTTAAAAAAAAAAAATTTTTTAAATTTATATATATATATATATATATATATATATATATATATATATATATATATATATATATATATATATATATATATATATATATATATATATATATGTATGTATGTATATTTTAAAAAAGTCGCCCCTCCCCCGGGGGGTGAAAAAAAAACCCAAAAAAAGAAAATACTTTCATCATCATTCCCTTTTCCCTTTAAAAATTCACTTCTTTGCAGAGGAGCTCAGATCGACGGTTTAGAAGTCCCCAAACTGAAAGCCCCCAGACCCAAAAACAACCCCCCGGGGAAATCGTACAATTATTAAGTATAATATTGAAAGGGTTTTTTTGTAAGTTTTTTTTTGGGGTCTGAAATAACTAACCTACTTGACTTTTTTTTTAAGGGGGAATAAATTTTTCTTAATGGCACTTGAGCAGGCTTGGGGAATAAATTTTTCCCCTCTTACTGGGGGTCCACTGTACATACATACACACATCTAATTTTTTTTTTTTTTTCAAAGTTTTTTTTTTTTTTTTTTATTTTCTCTATTGTCCATGGGGGGGAAAAAAGAATTTTCCTAAGTAAGCCATGCGTGTCGTATGAAACTAAAATCCAAAAAGAGAAATGGGCAAGTAACCCTTCTCCTGTAAAATTTCCCCAAAAAAAGAGAAAAAAAAAAACTTTATAAAACTGGGATGTTTGAATGTGGGGGGGAAAAAGGGGATGATAAGAAAGGGTGATTCATTTATGAAAAAAAAGAATTGGGGATCCCCTGGCCCTAAGCAAAAAAAGCTGGTGGTAGGAAAATTTCGGGGAAGAAATAAATGGGAAAGTCAGGAGTATCTGAGAGGGGGAGCTAAGGAAGGGGTAGCAATAATGTTGAAGGATCAGTTAGGGAAAGGGAAAAAGAGGGAAAAAAAAGGGAAAATTCAAGGATTTTGGATTAAAAAATTTTTTGGATGCGAAAAGTGGGTCATAATAAGCGTATGCACCTGGAGAAGAGGATGTAAAGCAGAGAGAGATTTTTTGGGGGAAAAGTTAAGCGAATTTTGGGGAATTTTGAACCAAGTGAAAAATAATTGTGGTAAGGGCCCCAAATGCTAAAGTAGGAGAAACAAAAAACGGGTGGGGGTAACCCTTTTGGGGGCCGGGGTAAATGATAATGGGAGCCTTTTGAATGAACTTTGAAAGAAAGGGGTTTAGTTATTTTTACATATTTTAAGGGAAAAAAAAAAAGTATACAAGATGTGATGTAGGGGTGGGGGCCGCCCCGGGGGTCCTCAGTTGGGTCCCAAAATCCCTTTTTGAATTTTTTTTTTTAAATTTTTTTGTAAGTATATTTTTGGGGGTGTGGACAACTATTTTTACTTATTCCTTGGGGGGAAAAATTCGTTTAATGGCACTTGAACAGCATTCTCGAAAAAAAAATATCGAATTGGGGGCCCACGGTTTGGGGGACTACATATTGGTAGATCAAAGACTTTGGGTAGATTCCCCAGGATAAAATGAATGGGGGGGCCACAGATTTTTTAGATCACTTTTTTTGTAGCTACAGGGGGTAAAAGGTAGATGAGATGAAGGGGAAAATAGAAGCAGGAGTAAGAAGAGATAAAAAGGGTTTTTAAACAAAAAAAAGGAGGCAGTTAGGGTAAGATATAAACAACTATTGGAGGATAGAGGGGGTAGTGGGGTGTGGGAAAATTCAAAGATATATGGGGTGGTTTAAAAATGTAGTGTTAGAGTGTTCAGAAAATTTTTTAAAGGGAAAATGGGTGGGGGAGGGAAGAAAAAGCGTTGGGGGGAAGGGGTTATGGGGGAGTATGAGGGAGAAAAGTTATATGGGGAAGGTTTTTTCAAAGTAGAAGTGATGGAAAAAGTATATGGAAGAAAAAGAGAGGTTAAGAGAGTGGTGAAGCAATAAAAAAGAGCAATGAGAGAGGGGGGTGAGATGTTATCAACAAATTTTGTTGAAAATAAAAAAAAAGTTTTGGAGTGAGAATAAGTTGAGGAAGCCTAGGGGGAAAAATGGATTTGACAGTTAAAAATAGGAGAGGGGGGTTATTAAATGGGGGGTTAGAGGGGTCGGGAAAAAGGAGGGAATATTTTTTGGAGTTGTTAAATGTTGATGGGGAAACAGGGAAGTTTGATTTTGTGTATAGGGCAAGGAGGAATAACATCTTGTAGGGTGTGGAAGAGCCAAAATTTAGGGGGGTGGGGAAAGTTCATGAGGCAGTGGGTAGAATGAAAGGGGGGGAAAGGGAGCTTTTAAGGGATAAAATAGAAAAAATTAAAAGCAGGTGGGGATATAGTTTTTTGGGTGGTTGGTGCTATTATTTAACAAATGTATGGAAGAGGGTAAGGGGCCTAGGGTTTTGGGAGAGCGTTATAGTTCCTTTTTTTTAAAGGCAAAGGGGGAAAAGGAGTGCAAAAATTATAGGGGGGGAAAAGTCTGTTGAGTGTACCTGGTAAAAGTATGGTAGAGTTATTATTGAAAGAATTAAAGTAAGACGGAGAGCAGGATAGCAGATGAACAAAGGGGGGGTTTTGGGGAAAAGTAAGGGGGTGTAGACCAAGTGTTTACAGTGAAACATATAGGTGAACAGATTTGGGGAAAAGGGAAAGAGGTTTTTTGGGATTTATGGATTTGGAAAAGGGGGGATGATAGGGGTGGCAATGTGGCAGATGTTGCAGGTGTTGGAAAAAGGGGGTAGGTTACAAAGCAGTGAAGAGTTTTTTTTTAGGATAGTGAGGCTCAGGTTAGAGGGGTGTAGGAGGGAGGGGCTATTTCCCCCTAAAAAGGGTTGGAAAATGTATGATGTCACCGTGGTTGTTCAATATATTTATAGATGGAGTTGTAAGAGAAAAGGGGAAGCGGGTCAACAAATCTACTATCCCCCCATCCTGGCAAAAAAAAAAAAAGGAAGCTAATTTTCCCCAAAAAATAGATAAAAAAACAGTGGATGAGGTTGGGGAATTGTTGGGGTGTGGGTCAACGAAACAGATGGGTGATAGTGTTTCCATGGCAATTATTTGTGAAAAGGAAAAACAGTTGCAGAATCTTGTAAAAAAAATGCCTGGAACCAGTGCTAGCGGGGTTTTAAGGCCCAAAAAGGGTGGTTTGACAGATTTAGGAAACGTAGGGGTTCACAGTGTTTGGGCATGGTGAGGCAGCCAGTTCAGACAAACTTGCTGCTAAAAAAATTTGTGACGGGGAAATTTTTTTCAGGTTTGAAAACTGAAAAATTCAAACGCCAACAAGTGTAAATTTTGATGAAACGGGGCCCCTTTTGGAAGAAAATGCCAAAGAGGATACATTACTCAGGAGGAAAAGGCACTGCCAGGACACAACCCCCCAAAAAGGAAAACCCCATTTGTGAAGAATGCTAGTGGGGATTTTAAAGTGAAGCCTTTACTGGTGTATCACTTGAAAATCCCAGTGTTAAGAAACACAATTCGCAAAAATATATTGTTTTTTTTTTGCTAACAAAAGGGGGTCACAAAAAACCATAGAGTGGGTCCATCAATTTTTTTGGCCCCAGTGTGAAAAAAATACCCCAGGAAAAGAAATTGGGACTCAAGTGCCTCCTGGTACTGGACAATGCTCCTGCTCATCCCAAACTTGGCAGACTTTTTGTCTGATGTTTTTCAGTTTCATCACAGTGAAGCCCTTGCCCCCAAAACACCTTTTCCTCTCATCCACCCCGGATTTGGGTCACGAAAAAAACTTACACAAAAGCAGTTTTTAAAAAAGTGCTTTGAAATGACCTCAGACACTGAGTTGCCCCAAGAGAGTTCTGAAGGAATCCCTTCAGTATCCTCCACTGTAAGCCTTATAGGTAAGGCTTGGGGGGAAAAGTGACTTCCTTTTTTTGAACTCTGCTTGGAGACAATTGTCCGGGGTGTGTCCAACAGAGGGATTTAAGGGGGGTTCCCCAGGCTGACCCTGAGACCCTGTGCCTGTTGGGAAGGGGGAGGGCATTGGGCAAGCCCCGGGGGGGTTGAAGGTGAGTGGCGAGGATGTGGAAGAGGGGTTGGGTGGGTACCGGGGGCTACAGAAGAGCTGCAAGAAAAAAACTGGAAAAACATTAGACCCCAGTAGAGTTTACCGGGGGTTTACCTGGAGAGAATTCCGGGGGTCCCCCCGCAGCCCGGTCTGTGCCACCCCTGTTGGACCAAAACCGATCAACCAGGCTGTTACTGCTGGCGCACGCAGTCCAACGTAGGGCCACAGCCTGGCTGGTCAGGCCACTTTAGGTGTCTGTCCAGTGCCTGTTGAAGACAGCCAGGGGTTTGTTGGTAATCCCCTGATGTATGCTGGGAGGCAGTTGAACAATCTTGGGCCCCTGACCTTATTGTGTTGTCCCCAACGTGCTAGTGGCACCCCTGCTATTCATTGGGGTATGTTAATCGCCTTTCCGAGTCTTTTTGCCGTAAAGGGGTTGATTCTTGTGTGCAAGTTTGGTACTAATCCCTCGAGAATTTTCCATTTTATAATAATTATTCTCCCACCTGCGTTCTAGAAATTTCAGGTTTAGGAACCAAGCATTCCCAAATTGAGGTGGTTTATCGCAGTTATGCGGCCGTAGAGGAAATTGATTACAGGAGGAGGAAGATGGACTGAATGAGGTGCCTTTTTTCAGAGATTAAGGAAATTTAATGTGGAATAAGGGCAGGAATTTGTTGAAAAATACCACTCTGAGCAAGGTGAAATAAGCCATCTCTGCAACAAGTTCAGTGGGCAGAGCCATATTGCACTTCAGGGACATGTTAAAAAAGGAACCGGAAACAGGACTGTGGACAGTTATTTTGTGAAACAGGGGTCCAGTGACTCTCAAGCTGGTCCTAGTGGCATTAAAAACCAAAAAGGGAAGTAACCCCAGATAGGGCTTTGATACCTGAAGTCCCCAATGGAGGGGATTCCCCTTCCAAACACTAAGCCCTCCTCACCTTCTCCCTATCTTCCAGAAAACAAGTCTCTTCAATAAAGGTAAATAAATGTTATTTTAAATGTAAATTTTTTAAATTTAATATGTGTTGTTATTTGTGTTGTGTGTATGTAAAACTATAGTTATTCTTTAAAAAATGATTTTTTTTTGAATATTTTGGGTGTCTGGAACAAATTAATTGTATTTACATTATTTCATGGGAAATAATGTTGTTAACCTAGCTCCTGGAACGGATTCAACCATTTCTCCGGGGGGCCCCTGTATTACCAACAATTGTTTTACAGGTAACATTCAATAGACACAGCAGTGTAAAAACTCAATGATATAAACTCAGACTGGTTTAGAAAGACAGGTGAGCAAACTTTTAGGACAGATTGAAAAAATTTGTCCCCGAGACCTCGATCACTTCTAACACACAGGCAAACAGACAGTTTTATATGAGTGGAGGTGAGATGTGAGTGACACATGGTGACCAACTTGTCAATCTATTAAAGGTTTAAACCCCATCAGGTCCTCTTCAGGGACCACTTATTTAAGAGGGCCTCATTTGAGGCCGAAATACTTGAAATAAACAAGTCTCATGAAAAATTAATATAAAAATCACCATTTCTGGATTTTTTAATAAACACTAATAAAATACAGTACACTACAGTAGTAGTAGTAGTATTGCACCCTACTTGATGCATTAGTATACTCTTAAGTTAACCAAGGATACTTTACACCACTTGCATGCACACTCTTTTTTAAAATAGTTTATTATTGTAAGCTGGAGACAGCATAGCCAGGGGTGAGAGAGGCTACCTTTGTCCCCACCTACAGTATTGTGTGACACCACTGTTGTATAAAGGGTTCACCAGTTCTCTAGACTCCAGTACTACTTACCTTGGTATCACCCTTGGGAAGACCTGTCGGAGGACTTTCCTATCCTCCCCGTGATGCCACTCCCTCTCCAAGCTACTGATAGAGTCCGGGGACCCCAGGAACTCCCCCCACGCCCCCCCGTGAAGAGCTTCCCAATGGGGCCATTGGAACATCGAAGCGGTATTTGTCCTCAAAGCGCCGGTTGGAGAGTTTTATGGTGGGCAAGTTCTGAAACCTACAAACTGCCAGCAAGACCATCTTCGCCGTACCTCAGCTGGATGACCTGACTCACACTGTTTCTGACAGTACCATCATAGTTGACCATCACGCTTTCCATTGCCTTGATGAGTCGCCGT
Source organism: Cherax destructor (assembly GCA_009830355.1). Classification (NCBI taxonomy): domain Eukaryota; kingdom Metazoa; phylum Arthropoda; class Malacostraca; order Decapoda; family Parastacidae; genus Cherax; species Cherax destructor. Next base: position 27,883 of record WNWK01017560.1, on the reverse strand, counting down.
TGGATATAGCCTGTCTCAGCAGTCTTTACAGCCGTATCAATTAGTCCCTCGCGGCCTCCCATAGCATGGAAGTAGAACTCTGAAGGAGTGAGGCCAGCCAGGTATGAGTTCTCGACGAACCCACGAGACTCTGGGCCATAGTCGTCTTTGATGAAGTGCGGCAGTGTTCTCTTCGAAAACCGAAGGGAATTCTCTTACCCTCAACGTTTTGCTGGCCCACACAGGCGATAACCTGGGAAATGTTGATGTTGGAGCCCTTGGAACCAGCCACCACCATGGCCTTGAGGTTGTTGTACTCTGTCAAGGACTTCTTGGCTGAGCCTCCAGTCTTGTCTCGAGCATCGTTGAGGATGCGGTTGACCTGGTTCTCGAAAGTCTGCCTGAGGGTGTTGCCTGGTGTAGGCTCCAGTTCGTCATTGTGAGCCTTGTGAATCACCTCAATCACGTCTTCCTTGGCTTTCTTGATGGTGTCCTGGATGACCCTGTACGTGTTGGGGTCAGAGATGGTGTCCCCGATGCCGATACTATGACCCTCCAGCAGCAGCCAGTTATTGACCACTGTCTGGATGTTGCCATAAAAGCGACCAGCGATCTCGTGACCCAACTCCATCCAAGCCAGATGTAACATTGAACCTGAAGATGCTCCAAGTGTCTTCTTGCACAGGATCCCCATGATCAGTTCTCCATGTTCCACCAGCACCTGCAACACTCATCATGGTTACACTCACGAAATTGTAATAACACCATTGAAAACAAATCATGGAATGGGTGGGGCTTGAACCCATGGCGAGTGAATCCTAGAAATGTACCTAGTTGGATGAATCTTTTAGAGCCAGCTGGCTCAGTGGTTAACGCACTGACCTGTGAGTTTTAGGACTCACTTGCCACTGGTTCAAACCTCACTGTTTCGTGGTTTGATTCATCATGATTAGTTTTGAATAAACAGAATGGGGGACGAGGGCCAGAACCATGGTTCGTAAATTGACATCCGATGCTCTACCATCTTTGCTAACCCAGACCTCCAATAGGAAAGTTAGCCTAGAGGGTAGAGCGCTAGAGTGTCAATTTACGGACCGTGGTTCGAGCTCCTTCTGTTTACTCTTTAAAAACTGTTTATTACAACTTAATTTGAGTTCATGGTTAGTTTAATTTATTGAAGAGCCAAACCCGTGTGAGTAATTCAGATGAAGGAGTAGTGGAGCCTCGATCCTCCCTTCCCTAATCACCTACTAAATCTTACAAAAGTATTAACCATTAATCTTACAGATAATCACTTAACTTAGTTAATGAAGAAGAAATCTTGCACTAAAAGGCCAATATAGTTACTATAAATGGCAGAGATATTTCTTCACTTGTGAAAACTACAGCACAGTGTATAAACACAAAAGGATTTAGGTTCAATGCCTTTTTTTAAAGAGTTATATATAAAATAAAAATCTAAAAAAGGTTTTCAATCTCAACAATTAACACTGAGCTCACGAAAGAGGTTCCTTGATGCTGGTGAGGGGCTCTTTATCTAATTAATTGAACCTGTGTTCCCCTTCCTTAAAGCGTACCTGAATGCCTCCCCATTCCCACAGGAGCTGTCACCCCTACGGGTTCACGAATTTAATAATATAAATCCAACCTGCATTTACCCCAGCATGGGTGTTTGAACCTATAGTTATAAAAGCTGGGGTGTTCTAAACTGTTTTAAGCTAAGCTTAAGTGTTCATAAGACAAGCAAAGTGTTCCAACCTAACTTAACCAAAGCAGAATGTAAGCAAGAATGTAAGCAGAATGTAAGCAAGGGTGTTATAACCACTAGTGCAGTAATGTAAGCAAGGGTATTGTAACCACTAGTGCAGTAATGTAAGCAAGGGTATTGTAATCACTAGTGCAGTAATGTAAGCAAGGGTATTGTAATCACTAGTGTAGTAATGTAAGCAAGGGTGTTGTAACCACTATGTAGTAATGTAAGCAAGGGTGTTATAACCACTAGTGTAGTAATGTAAGCAAGGGTATTGTAACCACAAGTGTAGTAATGTAAGCAAGGGTATTGTAACCACTAGTGTAGTAATGTAAGCAAGGGTGTTATAACCACTAGTGTAGTAATGTAAGCAAGGGTATTGTAACCACTAGTGTAGTAATGTAAGCAAGGGTATTGTAACCACTAGTGCAGTAATGTAAGCAAGGGTATTGTAACCACTAGTGTAGTAATGTAAGCAAGGGTGTTGTAACCACTAGTGCAGTAATGTAAGCAAGGGTATTGTAACCACTAGTGAGTAATGTAAGCAGGGTATTGTAACCACTAGTGAGTAATGTAAGCAAGGGTGTTGTAACCACTAGTGTAGTAATGAAGCAAGGGTGTTGTAACCACTAGTGCAGTAATGTAAGCAAGGGTGTTGTAACCACTAGTGTAGTAATGTAAGCAAGGGTATTGTAACCACTAGTGTAGTAATGTAAGCAAGGGTTTGTAACCACTAGTGAGTAATGTAAGCAAGGGTGTTGTAACCACTAGTGCAGTAATGTAACAAGGGTATTGTAACCACTAGTGCAGTAATGTAAGCAAAGGTATTGTAACCACTAGTGTAGTAATGTAAGCAAGGATTGTAACCACTAGTGCAGTAATGTAAGCAAGGGTGTTGTAACCACTAGTGCAGTAATAAGTTTGTAACCACTAGTGCTAGTAACAAATTGTAACCACTAGTGAGTAATGTAGCAAGGATTGTAACCACTAGTGAGTAATTAAGCAAGGTGTTGTAACCACTAGTGAGTAATGTAAGCAAGGTGTTGTAACCACTAGTGCAGTAATGTGCTAAGGGTTGTAACCACTAGTGCAGTAATTAAGCGGTTTGTAACCACTAGTGCAGTAATGTAAGCAAGGGTATTGTAACCACTAGTGTAGTAACTGTAGAAGGGTATTGTAACCACTAGTGTAGTAATGCAAGGTGTTAAACCACTAGTGAGTAATAAGTTTAACAAGGTATGTTGTAACCACTAGTGTAGTAACAAGGTTTGTAACCACTAGTGTAGTAATAAAGGTGTTGTAACCACTAGTGTAGTAAAAAGTGTTGTAACCACTAGTGAGTAAAAAAGTGTTGTAACCACTAGTGAGAAAACAAGTTGAACCACTGCAGTGTTGTAACCACTAGTAGTTGAACCACTAGTGAGTAACATAAGTGTTGTAACCACTAGTGTAGTAACATAAGTGTTGTAACCACTAGTGCAGTAACATAAGTGTTGTAACCACTAGTGTAGTAACATAAGTATTGTAACCACTAGTGCAGTAACATAAGTGTTGTAACCACTAGTGTAGTAACATAAGTGTTGTAACCACTAGTGTAGTAACATAAGTGTTGTAACCACTAGTGTAGTAACAAAGTGTTGAACCACTAGTTAGTAACATAAGTGTTGTAACCACTAGTGAGTAACATAAGTGTTGTAACCACTAGTGTAGTAACATAAGTGTTGTAACCACTAGTGTAGTAACATGTGTTGTGTAAGACCACTAGTGTAGTAACATAAGTGTTGTAACCACTAGTGTATAACAAGTGTTGTAACCACTAGTGTAGTAACAAGTGTTGTAACCACTAGTGTTGTAACATAGTGTGTAACATAGTGTTGAAACCACTAGTGTAGTAACATAAGTATTGTAACCACTAGTGTAGTAACATAAGTGTTGTAACCACTAGTGTAGTAACATAAGTGTTGTAACCACTAGTGTAGTAACATAAGTGTTGTAACCACTAGTGTAGTAACATAAGTGTTGAAACCACTAGTGTAGTAACATAAGTATTGTAACCACTAGTGTAGTAACACAAGTGTTGTAACCACTAGTGTTGTAACCACTAGTGTAGTAACATAAGTGTTGTAACCACTAGTGTAGTAACATAAGTGTTGTAACCACTAGTGTAGTAACATAAGTGTTGTAACCACTAGTGTAGTAACCTAAGTGTTGTAACCACTAGTGTTGTAACCACTAGTGTAGTAACATAAGTGTTGTAACCACTAGTGTAGTAACATAAGTGTTGTAACCACTAGTGTAGTAACATAAGTGTTGTAACCACTAGTGTAGTAACATAAGTGTTGTAACCACTAGTGTTGTAACCACTAGTGTAGTAACATAAGTGTTGTAACCACTAGTGCAGTAACATAAGTGTTGAAACCACTAGTGTAGTAACATAAGTGTTGTAACCACTAGTGTAGTAACATAAGTTGTAACCACTAGTGTAGTAACATAAGTGTTGTAACCACTAGTGTAGTAACATAAGTGTTGTAACCACTAGTGTAGTAACAAGTGTTGTAACCACTAGTGTAGTAACAAGTGTTGTAACCACTAGTGTTGTAACCACTAGTGTTGTAACCACTAGTGCAGTAACATAAGTGTTGTAACCACTAGTGTAGTAACATAAGTGTTGTAACCACTAGTGTAGTAACATAAGTGTTGTAACCACTAGTGTTGTAACCACTAGTGTAGTAACAAAGTGTTGTAACCACTAGTGTAGTAACATAAGTGTTGTAACCACTAGTGCATTAACATAAGTGTAGTAACATAAGTGTTGTAACCACTAGTGTAGTAACATAAGTGTTGTAACCACTAGTGTAGTAACAAGTGTTGAACCACTAGTGTAGTAACAAGTGTTGTAACCACTAGTGTTATAACATAAGTGTTGAAACCACTAGTGTAGTAACATAAGTATTGTAACCACTAGTGCAGTAACATAAGTGTTGTAACCACTAGTGTAGTAACATAAGTGTTGTAACCACTAGTGCAGTAACATAAGTGTTGTAACCACCAGTATAGTAACATAAGTGTTGTAACCACTAGTGTAGTAACAAGTGTTGTAACCACTAGTGTTGTAACAAGTGTTGTAACCACTAGTGTTGTAACCACTAGTGCAGTAACATAAGTGTTGAAACCACTAGTGTAGTAACATAAGTATTGTAAACACTAGTGTAGTAACATAAGTGTTGTAACCACTAGTGTAGTAACATAAGTGTTGTAACCACTAGTGTTGTAACCACTAGTGTAGTACCTTGGTGTCGCCTGGAGAGATCCACTTGTATGGACCATCATCCTCGTCATCAGGATGAGTAGCATGAGTCTTGACCAGGTTGAGGTTGCCTGGGATGATCAGAGTGAAGATCTGCTTGCCGGTCCACAGTGGCTTGGGCTTGAGTATGGCCGGGTGGGGCATACGACCGTCCCAAATGGGCAGGAACATCAGTAAATTCATCATCTCAGCCTGCAGACGAGGTACACATGATGAAAACTAACTTTGGAGACTGTTATATATTTCGGTCGCACACTTTGGCCCTCTTCAGCAAACTAAAATGTATATTAGAGTTTGCTTTTTTTCAGTGGGGTCTGACAAAGACCCATTGTGACCTCTGTAAGCATGTTTTTTTTTTTAATAATTATTATTATTTCGACGAGTACATGATACAACTTAAACAGACCTAGCTGACATCAATGCCCTAACATTGATGTCCGCCACCCACACCAGTCGACTAACACACAGGTACCTACTTCCTTAAGGTATCTTAAGGAAACACACCCTAATGTTTCCACCCGTACTGGGGATCGAACCCACGGACTTCAATGTGTGAGCTGAGTGCACTACCAACCCAGTTACCGTTCACAGGATGGGCTACGACTGCACGATAAACTAGCATCTCAGGCGGCATAATTAACTTAGATTTAATCTCTGGTAAGTAGCAGTAAGAAGTAGTAGTAGTAGCAGCAGCAGTAGCAGCAGCAGTAGTAGTAGTAGTAGTAGTCATATTAACTTGTGGCTACGACGCAGCACTCTTGTGGTATTTGTAAGAGCAGTTGGGGGAACTGAGAGATCACTTTAAAGGAATGTAAGAAAAGGAATATGCGAGGCTAAAAGATCAACTTAGAAGAATGTAAACAAATGAAAGTGAATAAAATATAAACTTAGAAATGTAAAACAAATGGAAAATTTTAGTTTGATATCTTTATTATGCAGCCCATACCCATCCTGTGGGCGGCAGTCAAAAGATTACAGAGGTACATAATGGGTCCAGGGACTGGACCTCAAAGTTTGATAGCTGAGCAAGTTACAAAGGTAATGAACTCACAAGTTACAAAGGTAATGAACTCACAAGTTACAAAGGTAATGAACTCACAAGTTACAAAGGTAATGAACTCACAAGTTACAAAGGTAATGAACTCACAAGTTACAAAGGTAATGAACTCACAAGTTACAAAGGTAATGAACTCACAAGTTACAAAGGTAATGAACTCACACCTCTTTAAGGGGGGCTCCTTGACGAGGTAAAGAGGCTATCGGTCTGAGGAATTGGACCTTTTGGTCTTCTTCCTCAGACCGAACCTAATTACCCCCCAATCCCCCCTCCCTTTCCCATATTCCCCATCCTCCCTTTTCCCTTTCCTCCTCCTCCTCCTCATCCCTCCCTTATTTCCTTCCCATTTTTACCCTGGGAGCTTCTCTCCACAGGCTTTCTAGTTCCTAGGTAGGGGGAAGGGTACCGTGGTCCATTCCCATTCCGTTGAGGTTCTTGGCGGTGGTGTAGTTTGCCGTGGAATCTGGATCGCCTGGGGATGTCCCGATCCCTCTCCGGTCTCCCGGGGTGGCCTTGGGTATCTTTCGGGCGACGGGTGTATCTCTGGAGGCCACCTTTCGGATTCCGGGGTGGTGGCCGAAGGCGGTATGCTTTGTGGCGGATATCCGGCCGCCCTCTCTTTTGTCCGCCGAGGTGGCTCGGTGGATGTGAGGTTGCTATCCCGGATTGCTGGTTTACTGGCATGAAGGGTAGGGTATGGCACGGGTTCCATGCAGCATCTGCACTACTTGCGGTGTTGAGGTCCTCTTGGGCGCGGAGGGGGATTTACGCCCCTTTCATTCCTCCTAGGAGCTATTCCTCCACGTTCCCCCCTTTTTTTATTCTTTTTTTATTTTTATTTTCTTTTCTTCTTTCTTTTTTCTTAAAAACAAAAAGAAAGAAGTAACCTAACCATGGATGCCCTAATCCGTGACTCTACCCCGGCCCCTTGATACCGCACCTAGTTCTGACCCTACCTTGTTAATGGATAACTCTTCGGACAACTCTAATACCCCTGTACCTGAAGCAGGTGCCAGTTCGTCACCTGCTTCAGGTCCCAGGACCTGACTGGCCCTTTAGATACATCTGACCTACGCTCTTCTCTGACCTTGATTCCGGCTTCTCCTCGACGGTGCGGCAATTTTCGAATCGCTCGCCGTCTCACATCGGACCACCCCTGGTCCAACACCCAAACGACCAAGACCCACACATGACGATTCGACACTTTCTTCTCGTTCCTCTCAAAAACGACAAGCCGTCGCGCACTCCCCTTAAACTCTCTGTTTCAAACTACTCAATGGACAAAGTTTTTTACTCTTCGTCCAACTTCTCCTAATACCTATCTTTCAGACCATAGTATTGGTAAGGCTCTGCTACGCCATGTTGGTCAAAACATCTCATTTCACGCTCTCAAGAGCGGCACTCCATCATCACGGTCCAGAATGCTGGCCAAGCTCGATCTTTCTCTTCTTACGACCATTGACAATACACCTGTTACTATTGACAAGCACCATTCCCTTAATTCTTGTTGTGGTTCTGTCATTTTGCCCCACACCATTGTCCAACGGAATTTCCAGACATGTGGTGATGACATTTTCGAGCAGCTTGGCTCAAGAACTCCCTATCCTTAAAGTTGACACTTTTGTCCTCCCAGCCAATAAGCGAAGACGTTATCCTTGCAATATAGCTCGTTTAACGTTTGACTGCCGAGAACTGCCACCTTCGGTCTACATTGCAGGTCAACGTTTACAAGTTCGAAAGGTGACCCCTACACCGCAGCAGTGTAGAAACTGCTGGCGTTTTGGTCATCCAGCAAAATATTGCAGGTCCATGGCCGAATGCCCAGTCTGTGGTGCTGACGACCATGCCAGTTCTTCTTGTACTCTACCTCCCTCTTGCCTTAACTGTCATGAGGCACATCCTTCATATTCTCGCCGTTGTCAGGTTTACCTGAATGAGCGGGAAATCCGTTGTCTCAAAGAGGCGGAAGGCTTCTCCTATGCTATGGCTGTCTCTCATCTTCGCCTTCAAGGGAAACTTCCCCGTATTTCTTATTCTCGAATTGCTAAACGTCACCCCGCTTCTGGGGTCCCAACTTCCACGGCTTCCTCTGTGGTTGCCTCATCCTCCGTCACCCCTGTCTCGAATCCTTTTGATGTTCTTGGCTCCGAGGTCCCTACCTCGGCTTCCCATACTATCCACACTCCTTCCTCTATTCACTCGCACAATTCTGAGTCTACACGTCCTCGTCCTACACCTAAACCTCAGCGCCCCCTCTTATAAGCCCGGCAAAAATCCCTATTGCCAGGTTCTTCGCCTCCGACTAGTTCTGTAACGTGTGTGGAGGTTCATCCTCCTCCTCATACTCTACCTTCATCCCCTGTCCCCTCCCAAGTCCCTACGACAGTTCCCTCTTCTACCTCCTCGTCCTCTACTTTAGTGCAGTCTATAGACTCCCCGATCGTTGCTCACTCTTCTTCCATTTCTAATGTAGTCCCACATTCTGCATCTTTGTCTTCCGAAACACTGGAAGCTATTTCAGAATATATTACAGAGACTGGACAGATGATGGACACTACTCCACCTGAGGTTCCTCATCTCTCTTCTTCGTCTCAACCCCCCCTTCCTTCACAACGTCCTCCTCCTTCTCTGATTACAGGTCTTCCGCTACCTCCGCACGTGGACTTTTCTAACCCTAGTCCATAGATTCCTCTCACTTCCACTTATATCTTTCTCTCCATAAATCATGGCTTATTTGCAGTGGAATATCCGAGGCCTCAGGGGTAACAGGGGTGAGCTTCAGGTGTTGCTCTCCCAGTTTTCCCCTATTGGGGTCTGTTTGCAAGAACCCAAATTACAATCCACTGTTATCAGGCCCTTTTCAGGCTATAATTTGTTATATTCATCGGATCCTTTTTCCGATGGAACCTTTAACGAAAGTGCTCTTCTTATACGCACTGGTGTTCCATACCGTCAGCTCTATGTCCCTTCTTCCTTACATTACACCGCAGCCCGTATCCACTTGAATAAGTGGTATACACTCTGTTCTTTATATCTCTCCCCTTCGCGGACATTGTCTATCCCAGATATTGATTTTCTGGTTTCTTCCTTACCGCCACCCCTTCTATTACTTGGCGATTTTAAGCGCACCACTTTCTCTGGGGAGGGTCGCACTGTGACTCCCGTGGTATTCAGTTGGAGGCATTTCTTGCTTCTCTTCCCCTCCATGTTTTAAATACGGGTACTCCTACCCATTTTGATCCCCGAACTCATTCTTTCTCCTGCATCGATCTTTCCATCTGCTCTTCATCAACTGTCCTTGACTTCACCTGGTCTGTCCTCCCGGACTTGCATGACAGCGATCATTTCCCAATCATCCTAAAGTCCCTCTGTTTTCTCCACCTCCTCATTGCCCACGCTGGCAATTTGACCGGGCGAAATGGGACCTTTACGCACATCTTACTGCCTTTCATGAGGTTCCTACCTCGTCCTCCATTGATGAGGTTTTACATCTCTTTTCGTCCTCCATCTTCACAGCAGCTTCACATTCTATTCCCCAAACCTCGGGCAAGCATCCTCAGAAGTGCGTGCCTTGGTGGTCTCTACTTGTGCTCGGGCAGTGCGTTTGAAACGCGCTGCATGGGCAGTATCGGTATAACAGAACCACAAGAGACTCCTTGATTTCAAGCAGAAAGAGAGCTATTGCTCGCCGTGTCATACGTGATGCTAAACGCACTTGCTGGCGAGATTACGTTTCTACTGTCACTTCGGCTTCCTCGATGAGTGCAGTCTGGAAGAAAGTGCGGAAATTGAGTGGTAAATTCTCCCCCGACCCGGCTCCTGTTCTTCAGGTTGCTGATGTCGATATAGCACACCCTCTTGCCGTTGCCACTGAAATTGGTAATCATCTCGTCCGCATTTCTCAGGGGCTCCATCTATGCCCCTCGTTCCTTTCTTCTAAGTCTGCCAGCGAGTTAAAGCCCTTAGATTTTTCTTCTCTTAGAGAAGAATCCTATAATGTGCCTTTTACCCTTCAAGAACTGGAGGCAACACTCTCTGCTTGCCGATCATCGGCAGCTGGGCCAGACGGCATACATATTCGTATGCTACAGCATTTACATCAGTCTGCTCTTACTGTCCTCTTACGACTCTTTAATCTTGTATGGTCGCAAGGAGTTATTCCCCAGCTGTGGAAGTCTGCTATTGTTCTCCGATTTTCGAAAACCAGGTGCTACGGGACGTGATCCCTCTCACTACCGTCCCATCGCTCTTACCAGTGCAGTTTGCAAGGTGATGGAACGTCTAGTTAATAGACGTTTGATGTGGTATTTAGAGACTCACAGTAGTCTCTCCCCTAGTCAGTATGGCTTCCGTAAGGGCCGTTCTGCCATTGACCCCTTGCTGCGCTTGGATACGTATATTCGTAATGCCTTTGCGAATAACCATTCGGTTATCGCTATCTTTTTCGACCTTGAGAAGGCTTATGATACAACTTGGAGATATAATATCTTGGCCCAGGCCCACTCCTTAGGCCTCCGAGGCAACCTACCATTCTTTCTTAAGGCTTTCTTAACTGACAGACATTTCCGGGTCCGGGTTAGTAATGAACTCTCCCCGGAATTTGTCCAAGCTGAAGGTGTCCCCCAGGGATGTGTTCTGAGCACAACACTTTTTCTGCTTGCTATAAATAATCTGGCATCTGTTCTCCCATCCAATATTTGGTCATCGCTCTATGTGGATGACTTTGCTATAGCTTGGCAGGTGCTGACTGTCACCTCATTGCAGTTTCCCTCCAGCATGCCATCAACCGGGTTTCTGATTGGGCCACCACTCACGGGTTTAAATTTTCTAGTGGCAAAACTCATCAAATTACGTTCACTAGACGTTCAGTGGTCTCAGATCATCCATTGTACCTATACGGCTCACGTATCCCAGAACGTGATACAGTCAGGTTTCTCGGCCTCCTGTTTGACCGCAGATTGTCCTGGAAACCTCACATTACCTCTCTGAAGGCGACTTGTCATAGCCGGCTGAACCTCCTTAAAACCCTCGCACATCTTTCATGGGGGCTGATCGTAGAACTCTCCTTCGTCTACATTCGGCCCTAATTCTATCGAAACTCGATTATGGTGACCAGATATATTCGGCAGCCTCTCCTGCCACTCTTTCCAGCCTTAATCCCATCCATCACCAGGGATTACGCTTATGCCTTGGTGCTTTTCGTTCTTCCCCGGTTGAGAGCCTCTATGTAGAAGCGAACATTCCATCCTTGTCCGATCGTCGCGATGCACATTGCATTCGCTATTATGTTCGCTCTCATGACCTCCGCAATCCTTCCATGTATAGGATTGTCACAGATGTTAGTAGACGCTCGTTATTTGTTCGTCGCCCCTGTTTACTTCGTCCCTTTTCTCTTCGTCTGCATTCACTCTTGTCTTCCCTTCAGCTTCCGCCTTTATATGTTCATGTGGCTTCACCCTTTCCTCTACCCCTTGGGAAGTTCCTGCTGTCCGTGTCTGTTCTATTCCTCTACCTTGCGCGAAAGCCCAACTGCCTACGGCGGCTTCTCGCTCTTTCTTTCTAGACCATTTCCGTTCTCATTCCCATGCCATCGCAGTATACACCGATGGTTCAAAGTCATCTGACGGCGTCGGATTCGCAGCAGTGTTTCCGGACAGCGTCGTACGAGGGCATCTATTACCCTCGGCTAGCATATTTACGGCTGAATTGTATGCCATTCTTGTGGCACTTATCCGTATTGCATCTATGCCTGTATCACCATTTGTGGTCGTTTCAGACTCCCTTAGTGCTTTACAGGCTATCCGTAAAATTGATACACCTCACCCCCTAGTTCTTCGTATCCACCTTTGGTTACGCCGTATCTTTAGCAAGCATAAAGATATTGTTTTTGTTGGGTCCCTGGTCATGTTGACGTACAGGGCAATGAACAGGCAGACACTGCTGCGCGGTCAGCAGTACATGACCTTCCAGTTTCATATAGAGGTGTTCCTTTCACGGACTATTTTGCGGTCATTGCTACCACCTTCGCACCCGTTGGCAACAACGCTGGTCTGACCTGCTGAATAACAAACTTCATTCTATTAAACCGGTTATAGGTTTCTGGCCTTCTTCTTGTCACCAATGTCGAGGTTGGGAGACTACTCTCTCCCGTCTTCGCATCGGCCACACTCGTCTTACTCACGGGTATCTCATGGAGAGGCTCCCCGCCCCTCTCTGTGAGCATTGTCAGGTTCCAGTGTCTGTTCGACATATCCTGTTGGACTGCCCACTCTATCAACGAGCACGCAGAATTTACCTTCAACGACGTCTTCGCTCTGCGGCCCTTTCTTTACCTTCCCTTCTTGCAGATGGACCCTCCTTTAATCCTGACTCTCTTGTTGACTTTTTGACAGAAACTGACTTACTACACAAACTCTGAAGATTATACCTCTAGCACCTCCCTCAGTCCCTTCTACCTCGATCTCTTGCTACCCTCCTCCCCTGCACTACCCACCGTCATCTAGCACTCCATACCCTACTAATCGTCCATCTCCCTCTTACAACTCACTCTCCCTGCATCCTACAATAACCTGCAGCGCTGTATAACCCCTGTGGTTTAGCGCTTCTATTTGATTATAATAATAATAATGAACTCACAAGTTAAAACAAATGTAAGTGAATGAAATATAAACTTAGAAGAATGTAAAACAAATGAAAGTAAATGAGATGTAAGACTGAATGATCAACTTTGGAGAATGTAAAAACAAAACAAAGATGAATGTAGGAAAGTTTGCAGGACAGAAAGATGCATCTTAAACTAGAAGAATGTCAAAGGAAGCAAACGAATACTAGAGAGAGAGGAGTCAGACCTTATCAAGGAAGACATCCCTCTTAGTCATCTTCCTGACAGCAGTGAGAGTGTCCTGGACAATACCCATGACTGGTCTGTTGGACTGCGGCGTGACCACCATCCTGGGCGTCAGGTGCAGGTTCTCGATCTCAGCTCTTGTCTCCATGCTCTGGGGCACGTGGAGGTTCATCTCGTCCCCGTCGAAGTCAGCGTTGTAGGGGGACGTTACTGAGAGATTCATGCGGAAGGTAGACCAGGGCAGCACCTGCAACACATCACAGGTACACTCCAGTTGTTGATCAACAATAATAACCATTATTTCTACTAGTACAACTTATACAGACCATAGCTGACATCAATGACATACTATATAGAAAGTCACTGGTTATGCGGAATATTTCTGATAAATTAGGATAATTTTAGTCCCAGGATGCGACCCACATCCGTCGACTAACACCCAGGTACCTATTTTACTGATGGGTGAAGAGGAACAGCAGGTGTCTTAAGGAAACATGTCCTAATATTTCCACCCGTAGCGGGGGTCGACCCCCGGACCTCAGTGTGTGAGGTGAGTGTGCTACCAACCCAGCTACTGGTATTCAGTATCGACAAGATGAACTAGTCACATGTACAATACCTGAGCATCTTGTGAGCAGCGTAGTGTTCAACACTACACCTGCCTTCACTTGCTTCTAGGGTGAGGGACTGACTACCTTATCTTCCACTGTCTTGATATTGTGTCCATGTATTGTGTGGGGAATTATGAGATTACCTGTCTGGACTTCACCGCCACTTACAACAAATAATCTCAACGGGAGATGACTGCTAATTTAATTTTACCGCAGTCACTCCTAAGAAAGGTGTTTGAGAAACTTAAGTCTTCCCTGGTCACAACGAACTACTATTTCCTTCGATATTTCACACGCTCTAAACCACATCTATCCTTGACCAGTTATAATAAATTACAATAGATCGCACTAGTACGTACGATACAATAATGGTTGTGGACTGTATATGTATATGAGAGACTGATCATATCAGAACCTAACAACAATTGTCATTACTACACAGCAGAACAGGCTAAAACACTACTCAAATCCAACAATAACATAACTATCTTTAATTACAATGTCAGATCTTTAAGCAAACATTTTGATGACCTCACTGCATTATTAAACTCACTTCAGGCCAGTATGTCCATCATTGCTCTCACTGAAACATGGTTAAAGCCTCATACTATAGATATATATGCCATTCCTGGTTACACAGCCATACACAATTGTCGGCCAGACCAACAAGGAGGTGGCACAGCTATGTTCTTCTCAGACCAGCTTGAATGTATTAACAGTACTTGCACAAGAGATGAACATGGAGAATATATAATAGCTAAATTTAAATCCAAATATCTACAAAAACCTCTCACAGTTATAAACATCTATAGATTACCACAGTCAAACATTCAGCATTTTAGTGAAACATTAGGAAGTATGATTACTGATGCACACATGAACAAAGACCACTTAATCCTCACAGGCGACTTCAATATAAACCTCCTACAAGATCAGGACCCACTAGTAACTGAATTCACAAACACTATGAGCAACTGCTTGCTGCTCCCGACAATAACAAAACCTACGAGAATCTCTGACACCTGTGCCTCTCTATTAGACCATATCTGGACTAACACCATATCCCCATTAAAATCAGGCATACTCACAGACAATACCACTGACCACTACCCGACCTTTCTCATAACAAATCTCGGAAAATTACCACTAGAGACTACTAAAGTTACCTTCAGACTACATAATGAGACAGCAATAAATAGCTTTATAACAGCTATGACAAACATTGACTGGCAAACAGAAATAGACAACTTCCCAGATACTGACTTATGTATTAATAATTTTCTTAAAAGACCCAATACCTCTATAATAAGCACTGCCCTAAAAACTAAACAAATCACAACTAAAAGATTAAATAGTCCCTGGCTAACCCCAGCATACTCAAGTCCATTAATATAAAGCACCTATATGAAAAACAGTACAGAATGGGACAAATATCAAGAGAACAAACAAAACGCTACTCATCAAACCTAACGAGTCTGATAAGAAGGTCAAAAAAACTGTACTATGAGAACAGATTACATAACTTAAAAGGTGATATAAAAAGACCTGGAAAACCCTATCTGAAATTCTAGGAACAAAAAGATATCCACAAACAGAACAATCAAACTAACAAAACCAGATGAACCCCTACTCCCACCTATTGAAACAGCAAACAAACTCAATGATTTCTTCTCCACCATAGGTAAAAAGCTGGCAAGCAAAATCCCAAGTTCTAATACTCCACCTAACGACTATCTCACTGGTACCTATCCGAACACACTATTCCTAGCCCCAACCAACCCAATAGAAGTTTCACTTATAATCAACACATTAAAAAACAAAGCAGGTGACCTAAATAACTTACCACCTTATATATACAAAAAGCCTCTCAAGTTCTCTCACCAATTATTGCAACACTTTTAACAAATCCATTGAATCCTCTACCTTCCCATCAATACTCAAAATAGCGAGGGTCACCCCAATACATAAGGGAGGAGATCAAGCAGACCTGAATAACTACAGGCCGATATCTAACTTACCCTTCTCTCCAAAATCTTTGAAAAATTAATTCATAGACAAATATATTCCTACCTCACCTCCAACAACGTACTCAACCACTGTCAATTTGGATTCAGGCCTAATAAAAATACAAATGATGCCATTATACACATGTTAGAAATAATTTACACCGCCCTTGAGAAAAAGAAATCCCAGTGGGAATCTTCATTGATTTACGTAAAGCTTTTGATACAGTTTACCATGATCTGTTACACTTAAAATTATCGCACTATGGTATAAGAGGACACTCCTTAAACTACCTAAAATCATACCTTAGCAACAGAAACCAATATGTGTACACTAATGGAGCTAGCTCCACCGCGCAAACTATTACCGTAGGGGTCCCACAGGGAAGTGTTCTTGGCCCACTACTCTTTCTCATTTACATTAACGACCTACCAAATGCATCTCAACTACTCAAACCCATACTTTTTGCAGATGACACTAATAATAATAATAATAATAATTTTTATTTCAATGCATGTTACAAGTGTACAATGTTATTGGTAGTTACAAATATAATACAATTATAAAACTGTAATGCAAGGAGAGCCACTGGCATGCCATGGCATTATCTCTCACCCAAGCCCAGACACACTAGCCAACACTGCAAATACTGAATTGCAGAAAATATCTACCTGGATGATGACCAACAAACTTACTCTCAATATTGATAAAACCTATTTTATCCAGTTTGGGAACAGAGCTACAAACGCACCACTTAACATAATGATAAACGGGTCCCCTATCGCAAAACTCACAGAGGGAAAATTCTTAGGAATACATCTTGACAGTGGCCTCAAATTTCAGACACACATACAACAAATCTCCAAGAAAGTCTCAAAGACCGTGGGAATACTATCCAAGATACGGTACTATGTTCCACAACCAGCTCTCCTTACCCTATATCACTCACTCATTTACCCCTACCTCACCTATGGAATCTGCGCATGGGGCTCTACATCAATAACTCATCTCAGACCACTAATAACACAACAAAAGGCAGCAGTTAGAATGATAACAAATTCTCACTCCAGACAACATACTCCAGCAATGTTCAAAAACCTAAACTTACTCACCATACAAGACATCCATACTTTTTACTGTGCCTATTACATACATAGAACACTCTATGCAGATATTAACCCACCACTCAAACTTCTCCTTACTAATTTTAACAGGACACATGACCATAACACTAGACACAGATCACTCCTCGATGTTCCCCGTGTCCACCTAACACTATGTAAAAACTCAATGCACATAAAAGGCACGAAAATTTGGAATTCATTACCTGTCATTGCCAAAGGAACCCTACCTGTACCCCAATTCAAAACGATGCTAAAAAACCACCTTCTCACCCAAAGATAATTGCTCCATATCAACCATTCCCAGCAAAGTAGAATAATCACTTAACGTAAAACCTGACTTTAAAGTCAATGTAATGTATGAATGAACGACTGAATGAATGTAAAACCTGTTATGAATAATACTTACTTAGCTAATTATTCCCACAACACTTATATTATAATGACCACGTAAACTAACTGCAATGCAATTAATTGTTTTAAATTGTTATCTCACTCAATTAGTTGCATTGCTGCAATAAATTGCTACAATTAATTGATATGTTCAACTTATATTCAAACTTTAAAACTTAGATAAGCAACTTTACTTATTTTATAAATTATCAACCATAACTTTTTATTATTTTATTATTACTATTGCTTTAATTTGTTTAATCTGATTTAATTAATTTTATAATGAAGACAAAAGTACAAAACTATGTTCAAACTTCATAGTTTAAATACTCACCTTTACTCATTGTATACTATCTACAAAAATTCTTACAATCTAGTTTTAAGTTAATTTTAAGTCTGCCCAAAATGCCCTGCATACTAGGGGCTTTTGGCATGTACACCTCATGTAATCTCAATAACCAAATGTAATTCTTTGTATCATGTCCAAATAAAAATTATTATTATTATTATTATTATTAAAGAGAGTACACATTAATTATCACTCACTCAGTGTCATTGATGGTCGTTGATACATCCACAGTAATTTCCCCTAACATAACCCACACTGTTGGCCAACATGAGAGATATGAGAGAGAGAATACTTACTGTGGGGAGGAGACAGCGTTCTTGAGTCTCCTTCCGAAGGAGATGTCGTCTTAATGGCAGACACAGGTCTCACGTCGGGATAATGGTAGGTTGTCCCGATAGGACAAGGAAAATTGATTCCTTGATCCCTTTACCGTCCTCGAGACAGGACTGAGAAATTACATAGAATCTATCGGAAATTAGCGACTTGTATCATTTCGCTCATTCCCTTAATTTCAGTTCATTTATATAACTTTATTCACTATTCACACAACGATTTAATGTCTCACTGATTTACACCCTTTCACTGTCTGTACGTTGAGTTTCGAAACCGATGAATCGCCATGAAAATGTTCATTTCCTCTATACCCAAGATGGCTGCCTCGTGTGGCGTCCCTCACGATGATCAAGAATCCTTTACCCTCTTCTCATCATGTTTAATATGTTTCCCTGGACAGTGACGTCCCACCGTATTCAACAGTGTTAATTCCCGTCACTTCACACACGGAATGTTCCCAGTATCAGGGTTTTGGACCGTATCAAGTCGAATAATACACCACACTTCAGGAGACCTACCCCCCCCAAACACTCTCTATGCCGGCGTCACTCGTTATTCAATAATTTACCACACTATTATAGTGGTTCCCGGACTTAATGTCCCACATTATCCATAGACAACAGTTGTCACACTTCATATTGCGAAGTGAGGCCGTTAATCGCGGTTTGGCAGTCAGAAACGCTAAATTCATGTCTCCATTCTGGTCTGGAACCCCGAGGCCCCCGGTAAACACGCGTGACTCTCCCCTCTCTGCCTTTGCGCCTCCGTGACTCTCCCCTCTCTGCCTTTGCGCCTCCGTGACTCTCCCTCTCTGCCTTTGCGCCTCCGTGACTCTCCCTCTCTGCCTTTGCGCCTCCGTGACTCTCCCTCTCTGCCTTTGCGCCTCCGTGACTCTCCCCTCTCTGCCTTTGCGCCTCCGTGACTCTCCCTCTCTGCCTTTGCGCCTCCGTGATTCTCCCTCTCTGCCTTTGCGCCTCCGTGACTCTCCCCTCTCTGCCTTTGCGCCTCCGTGACTCTCCCCTCTCTGCCTTTGCGCCTCCGTGACTCTCCCCTCTCTGCCTTTGCGCCTCCGTGACTCTCCCCTCTCTGCCTTTGCGCCTCCGTGACTCTCCCCTCTCTGCCTTTGCGCCTCCGTGACTCTCCCCTCTCTGCCTTTGCGCCTGCGTGACTCTCCCCTCTCTGCCTTTGCGCCTCTGTGACTCTCCCTCTCTGCCTTTGCACCTCCGTGACTCTCCCCTCTCTGCCTTTGCACCTCCGTGACTCCCTTCTCTGCCTTTGCACCTCCGTGACTCTCCCCTCTCTGCCTTTGCACCTCCGTGACACTCCCCTCTCTGCCTTTGCGCCTGCGTGACTCTCCCCTCTCTGCCTTTGCGCCTCCGTGACTCTCCCTCTCTGCCTTTGCGCCTCCGTGACTCTCCCTCTCTGCCTTTGCGCCTCCGTGACTCTCCCTCTCTGCCTTTGCGCCTGCGTGACTCTCCCTCTCTGCCTTTGCGCCTCCGTGACTCTCCCTCTCTGCCTTTGCGCCTGCGTGACTCTCCCTCTCTGCCTTTGCGCCTGCGTGACTCTCCCCTCTCTGCCTTTGCGCCTCCGTGACTCTCCCCTCTCTGCCTTTGCGCCTGCGTGACTCTCCCCTCTCTGCCTTTGCGCCTGCGTGACTCTCTCCTCTCTGCCTTTGCGCCTCCGTGACTCTCCCCTCTCTGCCTTTGCGCCTCCGTGACTCTCCCCTCTCTGCCTTTGCGCCTGCGTGACTCTCTCCTCTCTGCCTTTGCGCCTCCGTGACTCTCCCCTCTCTGCCTTTGCGCCTGCGTGACTCTAAGTTGGTTCTTTCCTTTACTCAGATAAATGTTTAAACCAACAACAACACATTAATGGTATCTATTCACATTGGAAAGTTTATCAAATATAACTTTCGGAAAATACCCATATTTTCCACATATTGTATTGGTAAAGTCACTAGAGGGCGAACCATCACACGTGAAGATACCCAGATGTTGTACATTATATAATTCAACTTCCAGTTGATAAGAAGACTTCAAGGGTTTAAGTTCGTAACTTGTTCAACTACAAAAACTTTGTGGCCCAGTCCTTGGACCCATTATGTACCTCTGTAATGTTGAGGTACAGTCCCTGGACCCATTATGTACCTCTGTAATGTTGAGGTACAGTCCCTGCACCCATTATGTCTACCTGGAGAGAATTCCAGGGGTCAACGCCCCCGCGGCCCGGTCTGTGACCAGGCCTCCTGTTGGACCAGAGCCTGATCAACCAGGCTGTTACTGCTGGCGGTACGCAGTCCAACGTACGAACCACAGCCCGGCTGATCAGGTACCGACTTGAGGTGCCTGTCCAGTGCCTGCTTGAAGACAGCCAGGGGCTTGTTGGTAATCCCCCTGATGTACGCTGGGAGGCAGTTGAACAATCTTGGGCCCCTCACACTTATTGTGTTGTCCCTCAACGTGCTAGTGGCACCCCTGCTCTTCATTGGGGGAATGTTACATCGTCTGCCGAGTCTTTTGCTTTCGTAGGGAGTGATTTTTGTGTGTAAGTTTGGTACTAAGCCCTCGAGAATTTTCCATGTGTATATAATAATGTATCTCTCCCGCCTGCGTTCTAGAGAGTACAGGTTTAGGAACTTCAAGCGTTCCCAGTAGTTGAGGTGGTTTATCGCACTTATGCGTGCGGTGAAGGTTCTCTGCACATTTTCAAGGTCAGCAATTTCACCTGCCTTGAAAGGTGCAGTTAGTGTGCAGCAATATTCCAGCCTAGATAGAACAAGCGATCTGTAAAGTGTCAACATGGGCTTGGCATCCCTGGTTTTGAAGGTTCTCATTATCCATCCTGTCATTTTTCCAGCAGATGCAATTGCTACTTTGTTATGGTCCTTGAAGGTGAGATCCTCTGACATGATCACTCCCAGGTCTTTGAAATTAGTTTTTCGCTCTATTGTGTGGTTGGAATTAGTTTTGTACTCCGATGAGATTTTAATTTCTTCACGTTTTCCGTATCTGAGTAATTGAAATTTCTCATCATTGAACTTCATATTGTTTTCTGCAGCCCATTTAAAGATTTGGTTTATGTCTGCTTGGAGTCTTGCAGTGTCTTCAACGGTGGACACTGTCATACAGATTCGGGTGTCATCTGCAAAGGAAGACACAGCACTGTGGCTTATATCCCTGTCAATGTCTGATATGAGGATGAGGAATAGGATGGGAGCGAGTACTGTGCCTTGTGGAACAGAGCTTTTCACAGTAGCTGCCTCAGACTTTACTCTGTTGACTACTACTCTTTGTGTTCTACGTGTTAGGAAATTATAGATCCATCTACCAACTTTTCATGTTATGCCTTTATCACGCATTTTGTGTGCTATTACACCATGGTCACACTTGTCAAAGGCTTTTGCAAAATCTGTGTATATAACATCTGCATTCTGTTTATCTTCTAGAGCATCCAGGACCTTGTCGTACCTCTGTAATGTTGAGGTACAGTCCCTGCACCCATTATGTACCTCTGTAATGTTGAGGTACAGTCCCTGCACCCATTATGTACCTCTGTAATGTTGAGGTACAGTCCCTGTACCCATTATGTACCTCTGTAATGTTGAGGTACAGTCCCTGCACCCATTATGTACCTCTGTAATGTTGAGGTACAGTCCCTGTACCCATTATGTACCTCTGTAATGTTGAGGTACAGTCCCTGGACCCATTATGTACCTCTGTAATGTTGTGGTACAGTCCCTGGACCCATTATGTACCTCTGTAATGTTGAAGTACAGTCCCTGCGCCCATTATGTACCTCTGTAATGTTGAGGTACAGTCCCTGGACCCATTATGTACTTCTGTAATGTTGAGGTAGTCCCTGGACCCATTATGTACCTCTGTAATGTTGAGGTACAGTCCCTGCACCCATTATGTACCTCTGTAATGTTGAGGTACAGTCCCTGCACCCATTATGTACCTCTGTAATGTTGAGGTACAGTCCCTGCACCCATTATGTACCTCTGTAATGTTGAGGTACAGTCCCTGGACCCATTATGTACCTCTGTAATGTTGAGGTACAGTCCCTGGACCCATTATGTACCTTGTAATGTTGAGGTACAGTCCCTGCACCCATTATGTACCTCTAGAATGTTGAGGTACAGTCCCTGCACCCATTATGTACCTCTGTAATGTTGAGGTACAGTCCCTGGACCCATTATGTACCTCTGTAATGTTGAGGTACAGTCCCTGGACCCATTATGTACCTCTGTAATGTTGAGGTACAGTCCCTGCACCCAGTATGTACCTCTGTAATGTTGAGGTACAGTCCCTGGACCCATTATGTACCTCTGTAATGTTGAGGTACATTCCCTGGACCCTTTATGTACCTCTGTAATGTTGAGGTACAGTCCCTGCACCCATTATGTACCTCTGTAATGTTGAGGTAGAGTCCCTGGACCCATTATCTAATTACCTTCTAGCTTATTAAATAACCAACACCAAACTCATTGGTGCTACCCAATTTTGTAACTTAAACTTAATAGTTTAACTAAATTTGTAAGTTTTTACTGTACTTTATTTCATTCTAGCTTAATACATAACCAATACCAAACTCATTTGTGCTACATTGTTTTTGATAATTGTATTTTATTAGTTTATATCTAATTTTTTATTTCATACTAGCTTAATACATACTCAATACCAAGACCACTATGTTTATTTGTTACTATACTCTATTTGACCAATGTGCATTAGTTATATACTTACCAAAACATCCCCTTACAACAGATATCAGTACTATAACTCACCACACTATACATGATATAACAAAATCACTATTTAACCTAAATGATGAATGATCACGTCGACCCTGATCTAAACCTATTTAATCAAATACCCATTAAAAATTTACTGGAAAATAACTGCCTCTACTACACAGCATCACAAGCCCACACTGTCCTAAACACTACTAAAAGTATAACAGTTCTTAACTACAATGTCCGATCCTTAAGCAAACACTATGATGACCTCCTTGCCCTCCTTGGTTCCCTAAAAACAACCTTCACATGTATTGTCCTTACTGAAACCTGGCTTAAGCAGGATACAATAGATATCTACTGCTGCCAGGATACACAGCAATACACAACTGCAGACCACATCAAGCGGGGAAGGTATTGCAATCTATTACTCTAATGAAATATCCTGTTGTGACACCACTTGCTATAATGATGAATATGGAGAATATATTTTTGCTAAATTTACTGCACAAAACCTTAAGACTCCCATAACCATCGGGGCCATTTACCGGATGCCTCATACAAACATCCCAAGTTTTAGCGATCAACTAAAAACGCAAATAACAAACAACCAATTGAACAAACACCACCTTATCTTAGCTGGAGACTTCAACATCAACCTCGGCCTACCAGATGACCAGCCAGTAACCGATTTCATCAACAATATGAACAACACACTTCTCATACCAACAATAACCAAACCAACTAGACTTACCGATACGAGTGCAACCATAATCGACCATATATGGACCAATATCCTAGCCCCCCTTAAATCGGGGATAATAACAGACAGCACCACAGACCACTACCCCACCTTCCTCTTAACAAACATTAGTAAACCGCCCCTAGAATACACCAAAGTTTCATTCCGACTCCATGACCAAGCTTCAATAAATAACTTCACAACAGAGCTAGACACAGTTGACTGGGCTATAGAATTCCCAAATGCCAAGGGTATCGATGAGTGGACAGACACCTTTCTTAATAAACTACATAGACTATACAACAAACATTGTCCTATAAAAATGAAACAGATTACGAATAAACGGTTAGGCTGCCCATGGCTAACTAACAACTTACTAAAATCCATTAACAAGAAACATCAATATGAGAAGCAATATAGACGGGGATTCATACATAAGGAGTTTGTTAAACACTATTCATCAGTTCTCACCAAACTAATAAAAAAAGCCAAACAATTGTACTACTCCAGCAGATTCACTGAAACAAGAGAAGATATAAAAAAGACCTGGAAAACACTCTCACAGATTATGGGCACCCACAAACTGAAAAAATAATAGGGATATTGTCCTAACTAAACCAAACGAAACACCACTACAGCCTATTGATACAGTAAACAAGATAAATGACTTCTTCTCAACTATAGGATCAAATCTTGCCAGTAAAATTCCAGATACCAATGCCCGAGCAAGTGATTACCTAGATGGGAATTTCCCATCCTCCTTATATCTTGCACCTACAGAACCCACTGAAGTCTCCATGATAATCAAGTCACTTAAAAATAAATCAGGACATCTGTCTCAAGTTCCACCCTTAATATACAAACGAGCTGCTCATGTCCTTTCATATCTTATTTCTTTACTTTTTAACAAATCATTAGAAACTAGCACCTTCCCAACACTACTCAAAACAGCAAGGGTTACACCAATACACAAAGGTGGTGACCCTACAGACGTAAATAACTATAGGCCTATATCAAATCTACCATTGCTATCCAAAATATTCGAGAAACTTGTGCACAAGAGATTATACTCGTTTATAACAACACAAAGCATACTCAACCCCTGCCAATTTGGCTTCAGGAAAAATAAAAGCACTAACGATGCAATAGTAAAAATGATAGACCTGCTTTACACAGCACTTGAAAATAAGGAATATCCACTAGGACTTTTTATTGACTTAAGGAAAGCTTTTGACACAGTAAACCACGGCATCCTACTCCACAAACTTGACCACTATGGAATAAGAGGTCATGCACTAGCATACCTCAAATCCTACCTCACTAATAGGTACCAGTATGTCACTATTAAAGACACATCCTCCACGACACTACCACTAGACACCGGCGTACCGCAGGGAAGTGTCCTTGGTCCCCTGCTCTTCCTCTTATACATCAATGATCTTCCCAATGTATCACAACACATGAAACCAATAGTCTTTGCTGACGACACAACTTATGTCATCTCCCACACAAACCTTGCCACGCTTAATACCATTGTTAACGACGAATTAATAAAAATATCAACATGAATGACAGCCAATAAACTTACACTCAACACTGATAAGACCTTCTATATTATGTTTGGCAACAGAACAGATGATCCACAATTAAACATTAAGATCAACTCTACACCTATTGCTAGACATAACGAGGGCAAGTTCCTGGGCCTTCACCTTGACAGCAGCCTGAAATTCAGCACCCATATCCAACACATAACAAAGAAAGTGTCCAAAACTGTGGGGATCCTCTCTAAGATACGGTATTATGTACCACAATCAGCCCTACTCACACTATACTACTCACTCATCTATCCCTACCTCACATATGCCATTTGTGCATGGGGATCAACAGCAATTACCCACCTAAAGCCAATAATAACCCAACAAAAAGCCGCAGTAAGAATTATCACACAATCCAACGCTAGGCAGCACACCCCCCCACTCTTCAAAGACCTAAACCTACTCACTGTCCAGAACATCCATACTTACTACTCTGCTATCTACATTTATAGAACCATTAATTCCAACTTTAACCCTAAGCTAAAACACTTTCTTGACAGTTGTGACAGGACCCATAGATATAATACCAGACAAACATCTCTTTGACATTCCCCGTGTCCGACTAAATCTATACAAAAATTCAATGCGCATAAAAGGGCCTAAAATCTGGAACTCCCTGCCTGAAAACTCTAGAACTGCAGACACAACCTCCATTTTCAAAAGCACCGTTAAAAAACATCTTATCTCACTTACGCACCCAACCGGTAGCTAACCATACGAAAACTACTTTATCTTGCACATATCCACAGCAAAATACACTTATTGATATCTGTGATTCTCCTTAATTTGCACATTACTAACCACAGCAAAATACACTTATTGATATCTGTGATTCCCCTTAATTTGCACAGTTCTAACCAAAATTCTAATACAACTATTGCTCCATAATACTTAAGCTAGTCATAAGTTTGCCTAAGATACTCCAATATAGAATCTATATTATGCCAATATATCACCTTTATCATTAATATATAAACTAATTGCTAACTTTTTATACTAATTGTTAAATTCTCAATGTTTAAATTCCAGTACCTAAATTTTGTAAACCTAACCTAACCTAACCTTACAATCTGTATATCCATTGTATAGCTATTGAGTAAGACCTATCATAAGACTGCCTGAAAAGCCTAGGCATACCTAGGCATATTATTGGCCATCTTGTAATATCAACTTTAATGTATAACTATAAGTACCCCCACCTTGTATTACATGAAATAAAAGAATTTGAATTTGAATTTGAATTATGTGCCTCTAATGTTGAGGTACAGTCCCTTGACCCATTATGTACCTCTGTAATGTTGAGGTAGAGTCCCTGGACCCATTATGTATCTCTGTAATGTTGAGGTACAGTCCCTGGACCCTTTATGTACCTTTGTAATGTTGAGGTACAGTCCCTGGACCCATTATTTCCTTTTGTAATCCTTTGACTACCGCCCACAGGATGGGTATAGGGTGCATAATAAAAATATTAAACTCAAAAAGGGTCGCTGAACGTCAAACTATCCTTATAATATTATTATACAGCCTGGTTGATCAGGCTTTGTCCAGCATGAGGCCTCGTCACGGACTGGGCCGCGGGGGCGTTGACCTGGAGTCTACCTGGAGAGAATTCCAGGGGTCAACGCCCCGCGGCCCGGTCTGTGACCAGGCCTCATGTTGGACAGAGCCTGATCAACCAGGCTGTTACGCTGGACGCACGCAGTCCAACGTACGAACCACAGCCCGGCTGATCAGGTACCGACTTGAGGTGCCTGTCCAGTGCCTGCTTGAAGACAGCCAGGAGCTTGTTGGTAATATCCCTGATGTATGCTTGGAGGCAGTTGAACAATCTTGGGCCCCTCACACTTATTGTGTTGTCCCTCAACGTGCTAGTGGCACCCCTGCTCTTCATTGGGGGGATGTTACATTCTCTCCAGGTTGACTCCAGGAAGAGGCTTATCAAGTGACCGAGAGAAACGCGTATGGTTTTTAACCGGACGGTCAAATACGTTGGTATGGGAAGACAACATTCTGCTATGAATTACTTCAGGAAGGGAACGGTCACTTGTATGAGAACACTGACGAACCTAGCAGTGGGATGCTACGTTACTCTGTGTGATAGTTACACAGTGGGAGCACCCAGTGTGCTCCTGCTAAGATTGTTACACAGTGGGAGCACCCAGTGTGCCCCTGCTAAGATTGTTACACAGTGGGAGCACCCAGTGTGCCCCTGCTATGATAGTTACACAGTGGGAGCACCCAGTGTGCTCCTGCTATGATAGTTACACAGGGGGAGCACCCAGTGTGCCCCTGCTATGATAGTTACACAGTGGGAGCACCCAGTGTGCCCCTGCTATGATAGTTACACAGTGGGAGCACTCAGTGTGCCCCTGCTATGGTAGTTACACAGTGGGAGCACCCAGTGTGCCCCTGCTATGATAGTTACACAGTGGAAGCACCCAGTGTGCCCCTGCTATGATAGTTACACAGTGGGAGCACCCAGTGTGCCCCTGCTATGATAGTTACACAGTGGGAGCACCCAGTATGCCCCTGCTATGATAGTTACACAGTGGGAGCACCCAGTGTGCCCCTGCTGATAGTTACACAGTGGAAGCACCCAGTGTGCCCTCTATGATAGTTACACAGTGGGAGCACCCAGTGTGCCCTGCTATGATAGTTACACAGTGGGAGCACCCAGTGTGCCCCTGCTATGATAGTTACACAGTGGAAGCACCCAGTGTGCTCCTGCTGATAGTTACACAGTGGGAGCACCCAGTGTGCCCCTGCTATGATAGTTACACAGTGGGAGCACCCAGTGTGCCCCTGCTATGATAGTTACACAGTGGGAGCACCCAGTGTGCCCCTGCTATGATAGTTACACAGTGGGAGCACCCAGTGTGCCCCTGCTATGATAGTTACACAGTGGGAGCACTCAGTGTACCCCTGCTATGGTAGTTACACAGTGGGAGCACCCAGTGTGCCCCTGCTATGATAGTTACACAGTGGAAGCACCCACTGTGCCCCTGCTATGATAGTTACACAATGGGAGCACCCAGTGTGCCCCTGCTATGATAGTTACAC